>VXBB01010736.1:5098-37210 GCA_013399915.1 Illadopsis cleaveri
TTTTTATTTTTTTGAGACATCTTTAAATAACATAAATTATTTTTCAACACAAGAAAAAAGTAGTCTGCATATAAAAGAAAATATCCAGTTGATAGGGACTTTAGAAAAAGGATGCAAAACTTCTGGAAAGCCACACAGAGGTGAAAGGTGGCTGAAAAACTTTCTTCAATAGTTACAGCTGTTAGACTTTCCTTCCAAGATTTTGTCCTCTTAATATCTACAGTGATAATGAGAAGTTACATTGACATTCATTAATGTTGCAAGTTATGTATGCTTGATTTTCAGTTTGTTTGAACATGTTAAAATCCCTGAATTCCCTTTTTATATTTTTCTTAACTTTAGTAAGTTTTTGGACAACATCTTACCTTGTTTTCCAGAGAAATTTTTAATTTATTTGGTGTTCATATTTCTTCAGTGGACAGAAATTCCTAGAAGTGCTGTGGAAGTTCCCAAAGTTGAGCTCTTAGAAATTAATTTATTTTACTGACCATATTTACAATCTTTACACCCACATTTTTTTGAATATTTTAATTTGCACAAATAAATCCTTAACGAAGGAAATATTTAATTTATTTTGACTCCATGGTTAGACTCCTTTAACAAGATGGTTTTGTCCATACAGCTGCTATGGGATGTCTGTTTGCATCATGTTAATTGATTGTATTTTCCTCATTTTCAAACAAGCAAATATATGCAACAAAATCCTCATTATGTTGGTAGTCAGCCACGGTTACAATGAAACTGAATCAAGTGGTTGGCCTAATATCACTCCCAAAGTCTGGGAAAGAGCTGGGAATTCAGTTCTGGTTTCCCAAGCCCTGTTGCAATTCTGTGCCTGTTAGACTGAGTTCATTTCTCCCTGTATTGTTCCCTGCTTGAGCTTTGGATGCTGAAATGATGCTCAGTGCTGGTATCCCGCTAATAAATTCTCTTCTGCACGGGTGAAATGAATTCCTATCAAATTGCCGTTTATTAAGGGAACCAAGCTGTGTCATTTCTCCCAAAGCCTGGCTTTATGGGTGTTTTTAGAAAACTACAAGCAGCAATATTAGACATTTGCCTCACTTGGTGTAAAGAAAGAAGCAAGCCAAGGGATGCAGCTGCATGTCTGCCCATGTACTCTTTGGTTCTTGTGTTACCACAGTTAGAAAATAGACCTGCCTGATGTGCTGGAGCTCTAGTAATGAAAATATGCTAAATATTACATTGCCCTTGGCATATTGTATTAGTCATAAGGCAGTGTTACATGGCCTCCATCAGGCATGTACAGTCCTTTCTGGTTATATTGAATGGGTTGGTTGGATTGAAGATAACATTTTCTGTATCATACAAAGTGGCCAAGAGATTTTTCCAGTGTTTTTATTTTATTGAGAGAAGTGCCTTTATCTCCAGGTAATTTATGCACTCGTGGTGAGAGAGCTGCCACTAAGGGCATGAAAAAGCCACAAATGAATGGAGTTATCAGAAATCCCTGGCCTTACAGATTCTTTTATAAATGGGTGGAGGAAATGATTTGCAGTCAGGGCCTTTAGCATGGCTTGACAAATCTCTCAGTGGGTTTTTTTTCAATTTTGTGGTATTTTTTACAATCTCTTCCCCAAGATGCATGTGCAGGGCAGTAGCTTGTCATGAATTGTCGAGCAGGTCCGTTGTGGCACTGTGCCCACGTGGAGTTCCCAAAAGCCAAGACCCTCATATTTGGATATGT
The DNA here is from genome assembly GCA_013399915.1 of Illadopsis cleaveri. NCBI lineage: Eukaryota > Metazoa > Chordata > Aves > Passeriformes > Timaliidae > Illadopsis > Illadopsis cleaveri. Next base: position 6,807 of record VXBB01010736.1, read on the forward strand.
CCAATCACTGCAATCCCTTTGATATCTGAATGAAATCAAGCCATCTCTTTGGCTGCCAAGTTGTGGCAGTCTCTGTCATCTCATTGTCTTTAAATGCTTTTTGTGGGGGAGTAGTCTCAGACTGGGTCGTATTTTCCTTTTTCCCATTCTTCCTTGCATGTTGAATTCTCTCTGGGAGATCTGCACACTAAGCTGTGTGCTGAGTGGGCTGGATGGGGTTGGGTGAAGGGAAGAGATTTGCATTGCCTCAGAAAGCTGTGAAAGGTTGGTTTTTTTTATTTTTCTCTGTAATATGACTGCTGTATTCTGTGTTGATGGTGCCTTTGGCAATGTGCTTGCCCCATGAGCTGACCTTCTCTGCAGAGCTGTCTGTCTGGGTGTGCTGGGAGCTGCACGTGAAGCCCTGGTGCACCATCTGCCTTCTGCTAACACTTGTAGCAGGGCTGTCTGGCAGCTTCCTTCAGGCATGTTGAGAGGAAAGGGACCCTTGATCTTTGTGAGAATTATTCCTAAGGGATCAGGTGATGGAGATGAGGTTCTGTCTGTCCCTCCATTGCATGCACCATCACAAAAAGCATACAAGCCATTCTGCTGGCACCTTGGACTGCTACATTCTTCATGAGGTAAGGACTGATTTTTACTCTGGTCAGTGACAAAACATTATCCATCAGTTTTAACACTTTCAAGGCTCTACCAGGTGATGTCAGGTTTGGAATACCTGCTTAAATAAGGAGAGCTTTGAGTTATTCTTTATAACCTTTCACAAACCTTGCCATTAGAAGGATCACTGATTATACCTCTGATCTGTAAAGACAAGGGGAACATTCAGCTGTACTCCAGTAGATCTGTGACTCTAGATGACTTCAGAAATAGAAAGTATGGTCATGACATTTCTGTTGTTAACAGTTATCAAAATTTAATTTCAGGCTTTTCAGTCAGTTCTGACTTCTGGGAAATCGATATCAGAAGTACCTCAAGCAGTGGATGACTACTTCTGCAATTTCCTGGTCAGACTGGGAATGTCTAGAACCCTTGACTGCTTCCAGACTGAATGGTAAAATAATTTAAGTGGCCATGTTTCTTTGGGAATTAGGTGGTCAGGATTCAAATATTTTTGATATTTCAGGATATTTTTTCAGAAGACTCTCCTGAGTACAAGTCATTCTTAAATATGTAGTGTTTTAACAAACAAATGTATTCCTGGTAAGAATGAGGAACCCTTGTTTAAGTAGAATAGTCGGAATATTTATTAATTGGTAATTTTTGGTACAGCAGTTAATAAATACAAATGTTTTTTATTTTTTAAAATTTAGTTTATACAGTAATCAGAAGAATAGTAAACTCTTGAGCTGCTGCTATCTTCTTTTTTTCCAAGCTTTTGTAGATTACAGGGATTTTGTCCATACTTTATGCAATAGTTTAAATACAACTTTGTTTAAATACACCACTCTCTTCATACATCCTGCAGGATGTATAATTTTTTTACTGTTGATTAAATATCATGTGTAAGGAATGCTGCAAAGCTTTGGAGGAGAGCTGAGTTACCTTGGAGCAAGAGATGACACTTGTCATAAAATTCTGTGGAAATACATGAACACAGGCTTGCTTTGAATCAGCAGGTTGTGGTGGAGAAATTCTGAAAAGTGGAAACACCTCTCTTTGATTAACCTTGTTCTCAGTTTCAAACATGAGAAGTTCAGAGGGTTGTTTTTAGTAGAAGTCTCTTGAAATTGTGTAATTTGAAAATTATAAAAAGAAACATTTTTTCATGCAAAAGCATCGAAGCTTTTCAATTTTCTTTAAAATATTCTCAGGTGTGGAGTCTGTGCTGTCATTTGCAAGGCTCTGGTCTTACTCATCAATCTGTTGTTGCCTTTGGAATTAATAATAATCTGCTTTTTGGTGGCATAACTGTGGACTTCAATGATTCCTTGGAGAAGGAGCACTCTACTTCTGTATTCTTTCTCAAGAAAAGAACTGATATGAATAGCATTAAGTTTGAAGTCTAATAGTTTTTATGCTAAAAGATAATTAATACTAGACAGCTATAAATAGTGACCTTTTTATGAAGCTATGGCTTTCTTTGAAGCACTTAAAGTCTGACTTCATATCAATGGCAAAATTCAAATTGCTTTTTAACAGAAAGTGCAGGATTTAACAGGCCCTATCTTGTAAATTCTTAGCTGTACATATATTTTCTCTGTATAAGTGATACTTTTAATTTCAGTAGCTTTACAAATGAGCTCACTGTGTCGGTATCTAATCTGACTGTATAGAGACTTCCTGCATTAATACCTTATTTCAAAACGTTTCATGTTGGTTTGAAATGGATAATTTACAATATTAATGAAAGTGAGAGCAGATTAGTGTACTCGGGTTCCTCATTATGTATTGGGACGGCACTCCTGCTCTCATGCTGTGGTGATCAAGTACTAATGGAATTTAAAATGAGAAATTAATTAACGTAGAGAAAATTTATCAAAAGGCTGGCTTTGAAATTATTGTCTGGCTGGGATCTAAAGGTCACTTAAATTGGGCCAAATGATCTGTGTTTATTTTGGAGTTTGGGGAAACACTGTTACTCTATCCAGCTGTATAAAATGCCATCATTTGATTAAGGTTTATTTGATACCAAAACTCCTATTTTTCAGTGAAGTAATGAGTAATTTTATAACACTTGTAGTGATTTTTTTCTTTAATTATGTAAGCTGTTTTGCACATAAAATTTTTATTCGCATTATACTTTAAGGAACTTTACAGTTAAATTATTTTTTTAATATCTGATTTTCCATTTAATTTTCCATTCATTATATAAAGGCTTGATAGCACTTTTGTTGTTTATTGAAGATTCTGGATTGACAGCTTTTAATATGAAGTGCAGAGGCTGATCAGCTGTGAATTCCTGCTTCTGCCAGTCTCTCCCTCCTAATCCTGAGAGTCCAGGTCATCCTGAGCTATCAGCTTATTGCAGAGCCTCTGTGCAGCTTGATTCCTTTGAAATCCAGTTTCTAGGAGTTATAATGTAAAGTATATAATAATAATGTATTATTTTCAGTCAGGCTGCACTGAGCTTTGATGACAAAATCATAGTTAATCATCTGTTCCTTAGGTTTCCAGATTCTTGGTTAATTTTTAAATAGTGATTTGAGAATTATAACTCAGTAGTTCTGAGAAGCTTAGTAAAATACCTGTGTGTGCATGGACCTAATTTAATTTCCATGTGCAGTGAAAGAAGTGAGAAGAGCAGCAATTTGGCAGTCAGCTCAGTATGGGGGAGGTCTGTGAGATTTACAGGACCAGGCTGATGAAAGATAATGAGATTTCTCAGTGCTATTTGTTGTGTGGTTTTCCATTTCTGCTACATGCACAAAAACATTCTCTTTCAGTACTGTTCTTAGACAAGGGTGTAGTGAATTTATTGGTATTAATTGTGTTTCATGAAAATTGTCTGTCAGAACTTTTAGCTCTGCTGGAGTTGAGGTTCATCAGTTACCCATGTTTGATGAGTCTTTGTGCAGATACTTGGTGGTTTTCATGAAGTGTAGTTAGGGCATTCAGAAATACTTCCAGGAAGTAAAGGAGTACCTAGAATTGTGAATTTCTGCCATGAGGCTGCCCTTATTTGCAGTATTTCTGATAGGAATTGCATCTGTGCATCAGTCACTGTTTGGAGGAAAGAAAAAAAAAAAGTAAGCTTCTTTTTGTGTGCTAAAGCCTGTTCCTACAGTAATTTACTTAAGAAAATGAAGTTATGATAGAATGAATTTTACTGTGAACATGTTCAGATGAATTTTTCAAAAACCTTTCATCTACTGGTGTTGAATGTGACAGCTTAATTCAGAGGGATGAGCACCACTCCAAGAAGTATCCTCAGAATGCAAATACGTAGCTAACTGTGGGAAGTCATTTGGACAGAGATACTGACATTCCCCTTAAGTTTTTTGGATGATGTTAAGTAAAGGTTGCTTTCTTTTAGAAATGCTTTTTTGTTTCAGCAGCATGATTATTGATGAATGATATTGATGCTGACTGTCTGAAGTTTTCAGATCTGCTGCTTATATCCAGGTGTAGGAGATAGTGTTCAGTATGATCTTTATTTCTATTTACTTCTGTTCTTTTCATACTTCCTTATTACTTGGAAACAAAAAATATTGCACAGATTCAATATATTTTTCACCTGAAAAGACAAATAATGTTCATGTTGCTCCTTCTAGTGAGCTCCCACCCAGAACATCTTCCCAGCAGGGAAGGTGATTGTGGGGTTATGGTGTTTATCTGATTTAAGTTAGTTACAGCTCCATGCAATCTCTGCTGAGCTGATGTCATGGCTGAGGTCTCACTCTTCTGTGTGTACTATATTCTTAGGTTTTACTGACATATCACCAAAAGATGGATAGTCCTAAAATGGGATAGTTATTGCTGCAGCTGTAGGAATTCCTGGGGTGCTACCCAGCTTCAGATACTTTTGCTTCTTAAAATCCAAGTCAGTCTGTGCAAGTATTTAAGTAAAGCAACCTTCAGCCTTTTACATCATGGAATCAAGTGTTCTCAGGGGCTGGTAAAATAAGTAAGTATTGGTAAATGTAATTAAATAAGGAGAGGGAAAATAAACAGGAAGGAATGATGGAATTTCCCTAGGTGAGCTCTGTATTCCATGTTGAAAATGGCTCATTCATCCTTATTTTCTGCAGCTTACTTGAGTCCTCAAAAAGAAAAAATCTTGATGTATTTGAGCATGTGAGATAAAAAGGACTGTGAGTATATCCAAATGCTATTTGAACAGGAATATTTGTTTCTGCCTTTTATTGAAGCTATTTAGAAGAAAGGAAGAAAATAATTGTTTAATGTGAAGTACAGTGTTATGTGTTTTGACTGTTATGAACAATACACATTATAAAATGAAAAGCAGTAGAATAGAACAGTGTGGTGGGGCAGTGAATTCACTGCTGTGAATTCTTAATTATCATAGAAGGTAAATGCTTTAAGATGGTAAAGCTAAAAATGTGATTCTAGTTCAGGTAAATGGTGGCACGAGAAGGAAAACGTGAGCGAAGTGAGGAAATGGAAACATGGAACACAATAAGTCAAATAAATGTGTTTCTCTTCTACCAGGTATGAACTGATTGAGAGAGGTGAGCTGGCAGCTGAGGATGCTGGGCTGGTTCCAGATGTGTACACACGCAACGAGCAGCTGGAGACTGAGATTCTGAGCTTGAAGAAAGATCTGGAGAGCTGCAAACACTCTGTCACGTGTGTTATTTGGTTTGATTGAAACTTTTATTATATGCTAGTAGGTGGCCAGATAAAGCAAACCCAAATACTTAGTGAAAAATAGCAAGTTCCTGTTTGTTATGCTGGCTACACAGACTTTTACTTCTAGGTGACATTTATAATTAAAGTTCAGGGTTTTCTGAGTTCTGTTAGAAATGTAAATCTTAATTTCTTTTATTTGTATTTACTAATCCAAAAATAATTTTCAATATCCAGTAATCATAACAAATTACTGCAGAGAATCATGAGAGCCTAATAGGTAGAAGCAAAAAATAAATTGTTATGTGCATTTTGTATTACAGTGCCATAAATTACAGCTACCACAAACCTTCAGTGTGGGAAAAAAAAATCACTATACATTTATTCTTCATTTTTTTAATTACAAAAAATCTATCACTCTGGGCCTAGTGGTAATGGTGTGTCAGTGTAAATTACCATCATTGATTATACTCGTGTGTACATTGTAGCTGTTTGTTCTACAAGTCTGCAGTACTTCAGTCATGAGAGTTAAGATATTTAGCCTATAAAATGGAGAGATGTGGTGATGAACCCTTTCTCACATGGCCTTTTCTGGAGAATGGTGTTTGCATGTGTGTGTGCTCATTGAGAAGGTACTCTGAGGCCTAATGGTGCAGTCACTTCAGATTTGCCAGTGTGTGGTTTCAAAACATGGAGCTGTGAAGTTAATTCCATCTCTTTGATTTTCCTCGGCATTGCTCAAGTTGCTAGTTTTCATTTAGGTTGTTCCTTTCTATGAAAAAAACCAAAAACTATTCAAATGTTAAATAATCATTGCTGCTGATAATGGTAATTAAATTATTTTCTGATTGTAAGGATTTATTACATTTTAAATAAATGAATTAATTGGCCACAGTTAAGTAGTTAAATAAACAGTGGCAACAATCAAGTCAGATATTGTGGAGTCTCGATGCAGTGATGCACTGGGAGGCAGACCATAGAGAAAACATGTCCTTTTTAAATCTGCAGCTTCTTTGGACAATGAGTACTCAAAGATTGTGTCTCATATGAGTGGGGGAGAGTAAGAAGCAGTCATGTAAAAAGAGTAGAAGAAGGAAGGACAAAAATGTGGCTCTCATAAAATTTATCCTTGACAGTAGTAATTTCAATGAGCTTTATTTTCTTTTTTCCCCCACCTTTTCTCTCTCTTCCTCCCCCCCTTCACTCCTTCTACGTAGCAGAACAGGCTGTAACAAAATAATCTGAGTGGATTATGACTTGATAAGAATTTTCCTGGGTCTGTGGTGTTGCGACATGATTATTTAACAGTATAAAGCTCAAACACATTTCACCATGGCCTGAATGAGCTGGAGTTCTTTTAATAAGAATATCTTTTTACTCCATGTGGTGCCAGAAAGTTTTTTTAGCAGCTGTCTGGTGACAAGGCTGAAAGATGGCATGACAATGTGCAAGCAGGAGCAAGCAGGAGAGGGAAAGGAGTGCCAGTATATTGGGTTGCTGCAGGCTCTGTTGTTAGATAAAATCCCAACAGTCAAGTTCAGTCCACAAACTGAAACTGGGCCCTGCTTTTTCACATTCTGGTGCTTGTTGGGACCTAAAGTAGCCACACTCTGGTGGCAAACATGGGTCACATCACTGGTTTGGTGTTGCAGAGAGGGCACCAAGATTCAGGGCAGTGCTGCGTGACTCAGGTTCTGTGTGAGCACATCTTGTTCACTGCTGTTTCTGTGACACACTGCAGGTACTCTGCATGTGCCTTGTGAAAACACTGCTGAAACCAGACCCCCCCTTTGTCCACTTGCAGGGAGAGTTTTATTTCCATACTCTCTCACTGTTACTGAAATACACTGTAGGCAGGGGTAAACCTTGGTCTGTAGTGCCAACAGTACTATGTCACTACTTCACTTTTCAGTCTTTTCATTTCAAATAACTTTCAAAGATCTCACTGATCCTCATGGTAGAAGTTCAGCACTTGTGACATTCATTTCATATACATTGTTTGAATAATCTATGAATTAAACAAGTACTGCTTCTGAACTAATTGGAATGTGTGAAATTGAGAATTTTTGCTGTACATACCATGGGCTACAGTTTTCTTTTATGCCTTTTGGATGAGCCCTGGTGAGAATACTCTATACTAAATCCATTTAGTGTAGTGACTGTTAACAGCATTTTTTCTGGTCCATACATTCAGTAACTTGAATCACTGCCTTTTGCTGTGGTAAAGTAAATATTCCAGCAGGAGTCCAAATTACCTGGAGGACAGCTTGAGCTTTCAGGTTTTCAGAGAGAATGACTCAGGAAGCAGAATGCCTGAGAGCAGGGGAGAAATGCTGATTTGATTGGTTAGAAACCAAGGATTTGTGAGCAAGGAAAGTCATGTATTTTGCTCTGTGGATCACTCAGTAAACATTGATTGAGAGCTGAAGTGCTGTGAAATGTATTTGAGGAAAGCTTTTAATTATGTTTGGCCTTTCTGAGCTTGATACTCCTGACGGCCATCTTGCAGAAGAGAGATGTTATTTGGGACTTAGGCAGTATGGGGGCCCAGGATGAATGACTGTAAACCAATTACCTCCTGCTTTAATGTTGTTTAGCAATTGGTGGAAGACATTTAGTGTCTGCAAGCTAACAGTAATTGTATTTTGGGTATTTTAATACAGTATTTACATGATTACATGCAAGCAGGGGGGAAATCGACTAGATTGCAGGCTGCTGGTTAGATTTCTCTGTGGTGTTTCATTATTTAAAGGGAAAATTACAGTTAGCTTCATTTCCTCTGTATGGTGAGCATGTATTTTTATAGCTTGTGCAGTGTCTGAAGGCATCCTGATGTCTCTGCATGCATTAAAAGAAATAAATATCAGCATAATCCTTTTACTCCAAAACCAAGTATAGTTATTACCTTAAGGTCTAGATACACTACTAATCTTTATTTAAATGCTTTCTAAAAATGACCATAGTGTGGTGGCAGAAAGCAGAACTGATTTTACATTGGTTTGCCTTGTGACACTAGATAAAGGGGTACCTCAAATGTGCTCCTTTTTTTTTGTCTTGAAGGCTACATTTGAGCCCCAGTTGATTGCTAAGGGATGTTGTTACCTGCTGAATGTTTCCCTGATGGAAGCATGGCCTTTCCTCCCAATATGCAGGAAAAATTTGTAAATAACACTGAAAATTGTTAACTGTTAAACAGGACTATTTAATTCTAATTCATCATCTTCAATGGTGTCTGGTCACTTAATACTCTGGTAACATTTTTCCTAACTGAAAACAGATTGCAATTTGATAGCCACGTTAAACTCTGCCTATCTGATGATATTTGAATCATTTGAATAGCAGATATTTTTGTGTTTTCCTATGGCCAGCCCCTGTCTGTTGCCTATTTATTGAAACATGTGCAGTCAGACAAATGTTGTGTCAGGGTAAGATCATGTTGGTCACGGGGACGGTGAACTTTGATATTTAAAAGCTCTTTAAATGTTAAGGAACTTCTTATGTAGATGGAATCGAAGTTGTGTCAAGCTTTTGCTTGAGGTATGTAGTTGAGTTCAGAGCACCAATTGTAAACATTTGCAGGTACCTTTCTTTCCTTTTTGGAAGCATAATACACACCCAGCTTACAGCCAAATTAGTGGTCAAAATATAAAGTAATCCTGGAAGTCGTATTTATTATTTTGATTAGTGACATTAACAACAAAATTCTCAGTTCAGCTCCTGTTTCTGTACCAAAATCTAACTATGCCTGCACACATTTTCCCCCCTACACCATGGAGAAAAAAAAAAGTGCAGTGCTTTTTGTGTTTTGCACCATATTTAAATGCAACTGTTTAATTACATGGTGCATTTAGCATCTTTGTGGCTAAGTGCCATGTGAACTAGATGGAGTAAAAGCCTAAAAGTATGTATTTTCTGTCTTTATTTCAATTAAAACTGTCTTTATTTCAATAAAAATTTTAGGGCTGTGACTTGCAGCATCTTTGGGAATGTAGTCCCACCTAAATTCAGTGGGATCAGGGCATGTAACTTGCCTCTGAAAATCCCTCCTTGGGTTTGTGGCACCCTATCCTCTTTTGCTATTTTAACAGAAGTACTTGCTGGAGAGAAGTTTAAATGGAGAGACCTGCAGACTTTGACATATATCCTCCCTAAAAGAAATGGATATTGGCTTTGCTATGGCTGTAGCAACATCTTTTATGCTCAGAACAAGCCATCTGCTGAGCTCTGAAGGGGCAGGGTTTGCATTCAAGGTCTTTATGGCAAGTCAGAATTTGAGTGTGGTGTGGTGAGGGAGTTGTTTCCCAGAACTGTCCTGAGACCACTGATTCATTTACCTCTCAAATGTTTGTAGAAGCCTGAGCAGAATCATTAATGTGGGCTTTGTATCCCCTACCAGTTCCTCTGTTTCCCAGCTCATGGTGTTTGTGCACACATCAGATCAGGATATCTAATTTCAGCTTTCACCCAGAGCTGAAATGAATTCACTGGGCTCTCCTTCAGGCCTGTGCTACAAACACCAATTCACATACAAATGTTCATGTGGCAGTATGGTAGTTTGGATAGTAACAAATAGAGTGCTTACAAATACAGCAAATATAAATTATTTCTATTAGTAAATTATTTATGTTTTAAATTATTAAATGTAACGCACTGGAGTTATGGATCTTCTTCCTGGACCTCTGATTTGGGCATACTCAGTTTTCATTTTGGTTTTACCTAGTCCTTCAGCTCCTGTTGCAGAGGAAATGAGCTTCATTTCTGCAAAAAGCAAATATATAATTTCAGTGCAAGTTAATTTCAAGCTTCCTTTGCAATTAAACAATTCATCTACTAATCTTTCCTGCCAAACCCATATCAATAAAGGCAAAGAGAAAATGTACTGAATATATGCAGAGTATTTTCTTTTTAAATTTATGGAGCAGAACTTCTCAGGGTGTCCCATGGCTGTGTGTAGAATGTGATCAGGTTATCAGTATGCTTACAATTAATTTGGAAATGGAGTCCTTTTGCTGCCTGCTCTCACATCCAGGGAACACTTGGGGACAGGTTACAAACATGATTGAAGACAGCCTAAAATGTTTTTGGTCCCACTTTTTCCAGAAGGCTCTCCAAATTAATTTGCAAGGCAACAGTACAGATGTGATGTAAATATTTTTAAAAAATCAGTATTTTCAGTATATGATCAGTATTATCAATACACTTTAACATAGAATTTTAAACAAGAGGATTGGTTTTTGTACCTCCATGGGACTCCTTGTGCTTAACATAAAGCTGACCTCAACTCTGAGATTTATAATGCCAGAATCCTTATGGATTCTGTCTGAAGGATCTGAGGGAAATGGAAGGGTACCCATGGTTTTGAACCTCAGAAGTACATATTCTCCAGCACAGGTTGTACTACCAAGAACTTCCAGCTTAGATACAGTAGACATGTGCAGATCTGAAAATTAATTCCATATGTATTCAGCATACCTTGATGCAATTCACAGGAGGAGACTAACACTGCTGCCTTGCATCTCCTGTTTTTACCCACAGTAAAACAGAAGAGGCTCTCCTAAAAATGCAGAAAGAACGAGACTTCCATCGAATGCATCACAAGCGAGTGGTCCAGGAGAAAAACAGGCTGATTAGTGACATGAAAAGGTACAAAATAATTTTAATTGCCGTACCTGTAGAATTAAATATAATGTTTTGACTTGTTGCCTGATAATGAGAGAACGCTGTGGAATCTGAAGTGAGTCTTGCTGCATTTAGTTGTGTCCTGGTAAACAGCAGCTCCATGTGACTATCGTGCCACACAGATCAAAGAATTTCCAATGATTTATTTTTGGTGCATTTTCTATGATGCAATATGCATTAACGAGTATGTAGCATTCCTAATGGTTGGAAACAAAAATGAGTTGTTGTTTTTTTATCCAGATCTTTTGCCATAAATAGGTGGTGATTTCTGTTTAGAACCTTTGCCCATTTTAAGAGTAACTGGTATCACACCGAGTTCAGAACCTTTGCATTCCAGATTCTCAGAGTTGGTATTTTCTGTCCTCCTGAACTTCCAGTAAGAAACTTGCTATGTTGCATTGGCTGCAAATAAGCCCAGACAGTCCATTGCTACTGAGTTATGGTGATTTAATTTCTAAACAGGAGCCGAGTTTAGAATCTCTTCTTCACACATGTTTTAAAGTAACACTGGGGAGTGGCTTCTGTGACTCCAGTTAATTCCCTGAGTTTTGTTGGTATTGTTGTCAATCAGTGCATGTAATAGCAGCTCTGTGTTCTGTATCTCCACCCCTGGAATGCACACATACTAATGCAAGAGAGCACTCTACAGTGATCTGTCCTCTGTGACTCAGCATTTTGCAGGATGCTGGAGCTGTTGCTGTCACATGTTTCTTGTGAGAGATTACATGTCTGAATCTTAGTTTGTCTGGAGAATTCAAGTGCTTAAGTATTCACAGTGTAATGTGTGGTGAAGAGAGAAATCAGGATTGTATCATCACTGTTTTGTCCAGATGAGGATCTTATTTGGTAGTCAGATAACAGCTGTAATTCTCTTTCTTCCAGTGAAGTACAATCCATCTGTAAGAAAACAAATTAGCCAAAATTAACGTGCACTGTGTGTATGAAAGATTAACAACAGGACAAAATTAGATGGGATTGTTTTAAGATGTGACCAAAAAAGCTGTGAATCCTCTTACTCATTCATCTGACTTTTTTTTTCTCCTTTTTTGTGGCATTGCAGTTGGTTGGTTACATACTAAACGGCTTTGTTAACTCCTCTGTGTTGACCTTTTGGTAATTTTACACATTTGTTTGGGAAGGGGAAAAGTTATACAGATATAAATCTCTGATTTAACTCATCTGTGAGGAGTCATTTTTCCTTCTCTTGCTCACAGGCTGAAGGCACATTATGCATCCTATGAACCAGTGCTGAAGCAGCTGTCAGAAAAATACCAGAATTCACTGACACAGAAAATGTTAACCAGTTTGGAGAGAGATAAAGCTTTGGGGCAGGTAAAAATGTGGTGAACACCACTTGCACAGCTGTAAGGAAGCTTCTGGTTTTTACTTTGGTACATACATAGGACATTTCTTGTAAAGCAACTCACTTATGCAATATTCTGAAGCAGAATATTTTGTGAATTTCATGATTTGGTGAAATACTTGCAGTGAAATTCTGTGAAACATGGTGCCACAGAGTAATAGATGTCAGTGTGTACTTGCTCAGTGCTGCTCTCCATGAGCCAGCAGTGTGCAGCAGGTGTGATATTCACACAGATTCCCATGCTCCCATCTATGCCTTTGGAAGTAGTTTATTTTAACTTCCTTTATTACTGTTAATTATTTTATTTTTTTATGAATATACCCAGGAGTGACCTGCTGGTTTAGAAAAAAACACATGAAGAGATCAGACAGAGTTTTTCTGTCTTGAGTGGAATATTTGAACATTATTTTTACTTCTTTAATCTTACCTGATGTATACAAGATATTCTGCCTCTTTGACAGGAAGCAGTATGAACACAGGTAGGAGAGATGACAGACAGAAAATTACCTTGCATGTGTTTAAGAAAAGAAGTAGGAGAAAAAAAGAAAAAAAAATCCTACCAAATGCATTTTGGCAGTAACATCAATTATATGTGGGTAAAATGAAAGGAATTTACCATGCTCACACCCTCTTCTGGTAGTCTTCATCTCTCATTTCCTCCTTTCCTCTGCCTCCAGTTTTTCTCTGGTCACCTCAGAGCTTACTTATAAAACAGTGAGGATTATATGTTTGAATGTTCAGTAAGAAAAAAAAATGGCCTACAGGAAAAGGAAGTTTATGCCCATATGGAGTTCTGCTGAATCAGGAGTACAAAACATGGAACAGTTCCAATGCTGTGAAATTTCAGGGGCATAAATATATATATTTATGTAGGACCTCTGCCTTTATGAACTGTATTCATTGCAGAGCAATGAGTTTCCTGTAATGCCTAACACCCTATTTTGTGATGTTTTGTTGTGACTGAGCTGTAAGTCATATTGTGCCATTAAATTTGAGATCAGTGCAGTGACAGCAGTTGCTCAAAGTTGCTGCTGTAGTCAAAACTCTGGTACTCTGTATGTCTGCATTGTTTTAATAGAGTTGTAAAAGTGTTTTGAGCCATTCTGGGTGGCTTGTGTTTTATTGCATTGTTGCTCTTGGCCTTTCCAAAGTCTTGAATTAGGAGTTATGTTCATAACTTAGAGACAATAATCAAGAGTAAAAAATTATAGATGGAATTAATGAAGTACACCAGCATGAATACTGTGTGTTGTGAACAGACACTTCAAAAGTAATGTTTTCATATTGCTTCCTCTTGTTCTTTCCTCTTTTTCAATTTAGGTTACAGGTTTGCAGGCTGCATTAGAAGGTTTAGAGTCTGGATATACTAAGCAGATCTCTGAGACAAAAGGTAAAATATTCCCATTACCATGCTCAGACTGGTTTTGTATTTTTTTTTTCGTTGATATGATCTATGTCAAAATACAATGTAAATCAGAAATACTTGCACTATGTTTTATCAGCTGACCTGGTGTGTGAGCAGCAGTTTTATCATTTGAATATTTTATTCTGAAGTGTATTCACTAAGGAAGGTGAGACTGCTGAAGGCAATATGGAATATATGAGTAACTTGGAAGGACTTTGTCCTAGAAATCTATTTTGTGACTGATTTTGTTACTGTACCTGCTGATATTCCCTTTTTTTTGTGTGTGTGCATGTGTTCTTTCTCAGCTCACCCTTCAGAAAGCATACATTGTGGTCTGGAAACATTTTGAAAATACTGGTATTATGAAATCCAGACTCTCATTTTTACAGAAGATTGCTAAGATGATATAATACCTGCTGGAATAGTATCTGTATGGGACCACACTGCTTCCCTGTGTCATTTTTACATTATTTTTTCTAACTCCATCAGGAAAACCCTAGCTCCTCTGCTTTCCTAGGCAAATGAAGCTCATGCTATCACATTCTCTGAGAGCATCAATCCCACTAATAATTTTGAACCTATTTTTCAATTGCAGCTACATTTGATAGTAAGGTAAGTTTCAAAGAAACCAGGTGTCTTAAATTCTCCTGAAAATAAGTGGGATGGTGCAAAAGGGAACTGGTGAGCTCCATCCTCTGACCAACAGAGTACATGTGAAGGGGATGTTGCACCTACCTTTAGTCATGAGCAGAACTCCCATCATAGATAACTGTTTACTTGAAATTAGAGAACTCTACAAATATTATACAACTCCCAGGTGAAGAATTTGTTCCAGTTAAGGCAACTTCAATACCTGTTTTGTGGTTTGGATTGGTTTTTTTAAATTTTATTTTTATTTTTTTGTTTTTTTCCCCCATGTGTTAAAGCCCAAACCTCCTTTGGCACTGGTAATGATACCCCAGGTAAAAAGCCATTGAGTTACCCCAGCCTTTGACAACCAAGCTTCATTAGTTCCCATTTTCATAGAATTATTGCCTTTGTGTAAAGTTCCTCTAGAAAACACAAGGCTGAGAAAAAGAATAGTAGCCACATACATTTATTTTGGGGTTTTTTTGTGTTTCTAGTTGAGTGAAGAGGCTGGGAAGCATTGCCTTCTTTTCCTATTAAGATACACTCTGGATTGAGGATATAGTGTGGGATCTTCCCCGTGCCCATGTTTTACAGTGTGGATGCCCCATCTGTTTCCTTTTCATATTAAACATGCTTTATTTGTTGTTTGAGTCTAAAGCCACTCTCTGGCTGTTCAGTCTTGTTTATTTTCCAGAATTCTTGAGAGCCTTTTGTAATACCAAGAAGGGACAAGTAAGGGAGCCATTTGATAAATAATTATATAAAAAAACCCCTTGTCAGTCTCCAACACAAATTAAGCTCATCAGCCACCCACATGCTTCTACAAGTCTTAATTTGCTTCATACCTTGGGTATCATAAATTAATCAGTATTTCAATTCATTTTCTTTCAGTGCTTTGTCCTCTAGTACTGCATAATTTTTATTGCCCTCTGTAGGCCATGCTCATGTCTCAGTGGGTAATATTGTCTCTTTTTAAAATGCTTTCTGCTACCTCTTGAAAGGTGATCATGTTCAGTTCCCTCTCAATTTCCTATTTGTGAGAGAGTATAAGAAACGTGGCTTTCTCATGGATACTGGAGAAATGTTCACTTGATTTTTCTCAAAATCCAGATTGCTGTTGGAGTAGGAAATCTGGGCTGTGAAGAGACTTCCAGCTGCACATTTCAGTCTTATGGGCTGACTTCTGTGCCTTGGGATGCTTGAGTTAGAGGACAGTGCACACCCAGAGTGGCAGGTGGTCCTTGGCCAAGCTGAGCTGCCTCTCCTGGCAGGTGTCTGCTTTCCTTGCAGTGCAGAGCCTGCAGGAAGGAGGAAGGCTCTGCCCAGCAGCAGAGGATTGCCCTTCACTGCTCCTGAGGCTGCATTTGTCCCACAGCCTGACTGGAGCACCTGGAATGCTGGCTTGGCTAGAGGGCACTGAGAGTGGCTTTTAATTAGTTTTGGATTTGCTGAACTGTGAGCTTCTGCACATCCACTCCAGGTAGTCAGGAGAGGAACTTCATACAAGGGCACGTAGTGACAAGACAAGGGGGATTGGCTTCATGCTGAGGGATAATAGGTTTAAATTAGATATTAGGAAGAAATTCTTCCCTGTCAGGGTGGTGAGGCCTGGCACAGGTTGCCCAGAGGATCTGTGGCTCCCTCATCCCTGAAAGTGTTCAGGGCCAGGTTGGATGGGGCTTGGAGGAAGCTGGGATAGTGGAAGGTGACCCTGCCCAGAGCAGAGGGGTGCAAGTGGATGAGCTTTAAGTCACCTTGCAACCCAAACCATTCTGGGATTGTGGGTTTGGTTTTGGTTTTAGTTTGGGGCTGCTTCTTTTCTGTCTGAGTCATAGAGTGCACAATAAAGAACAAAGGGGAACTAATTAGTATTCACAGTGAGTTTGCATTGTAAATTTGTATCTGGCAGCTAGGTAGAAAAAAATTAACACTACTAAATGTTAATTTCAGGGCAACTACTCTGGACTTTATTACTCAGGCATTTGATGTAGGAGCTTTCATGCTGCTGCATTTCAAACAATTGAAGATAGCATCCACAATACAGAGTGTGTAATTTATTTACTAGCAGTTTTTTGCTGTCTCACTGTCAGACTGCTGTTCAGCTTTGTACAGAAATCCTTCAAGAGAGAAACATCTAATAATTTTTGAGACACCTAAAGAAACCTAATTCTTGCCTTGCTTGTTTCAAATTGATGTGAAGGACATGTGGTAGTTGGAGAGGAATTAGTCAGCAATTATTTTTAGGACTTTGTCAGCCTGTGGGCTGGTTCTCTCTCTCTGATGCCCACTCAGAAATCAACTCTGAAAATAATTGTACTTTGAGTTCAGATTACTTTTTAAAAAGTAGTGGATTTTTTTTTAAAGAATATTTGCATTAAAAGCTGGTTGCATTCTAAATCTGGTCCTTCCTGATACGGTAGCAAGATCATACATAGAGGAGTCTAATTATCAAAGCAAGAGAGCTGATATTTTATTGAGGATGTTGGTGTATATTAACAGTGCTTGCACCCTTCCTTATGGATCAAAACACAGTGTTAAGTGATGCTCTGAAAAAAGACCCCTTTTCCCTGCAGGAATTTAGCAGTGTTGATTGTGGCTTGCTTATAAACCTAAGTGAACACTGCTAGAGCAGCTGGTTCTAAACATGTTATAAAACTGCTCCTTGCTCAGTACTCTTCTTGTATTTTCTGAAAACAACAGCTGCTTATTTATTACCCAATTATATTCAAAAGTTAAACTCAATGAGTTTCTTTACTCATGGTTGAATTAACTCATTGCTAAGACTGTTAGCTGTGCTTTTCCTTTCCTTGATCTGATGCAATTGCAGTTAGAAGGTCATGCAAAAAGAAATTTAAAATGAGCCTGGTTGTGCCCATTCCATATGCAATACAATCAGAATAGAAAATCTTTAAACCTAAGCTGTTGACATCTAAGTACAACAGTTCTTTGGAACTCATTCTTTCTTTTTTTTTCATAGTTACTGACTTTTAAAGCTCTGGAACTGTCATGACACTGTTGCTTTATAGGTCTGAGTATCTGAAAATGACCAACAAACCAAATACTCTGTGAGCTCTCCATGGTAGTGGATAGCAGTAAGTGAGTAGAAGGTGTAAGACATACAAACCAATTTTTCTGTTTACTGTTCCTCAGGGAAAGTTATTATTCAGGATATCTGTGACAGTAGCTTCAACTTTTAAAACAGTGAGAATACATAAATACTAAAGGGGTTTTTTTTAATCCAGGCATAGTTCTTTCCACCAGTTCCAGTTGGGTATGCAGGAAGGTTTTGTGTTGCCTGATTTTTGCCTCAGGAGTGGAGGGAGTGTTTGGGATTTTTTTTTTTTCCCTGCTTTAGGTCATCAGGTTTGCATTTTGGTGTAAAGGTCTTCATAAAACCATTTTACAAGAGCAATCATTTAGAGAGGCATAATGTGAAGTATATTTGTTTCAGTCTGGATTTTAGCTGTATAATGTGTATTTTCAAGCAGAGATTTTTTTCCAAAGAACTGGAGTGATGTAAGTGCCCAAATCCTGTTGGAAATGACTATTACATTCTTTTTCATGTAGACCCGTGTTCATCCAACATGCAGCAAGATGCAGGGATCCCAAAGGGCTGTGTTTGGGTTTGTGTGAGCTGCCAGTGCCAAGGCTGTCAGAGAGCAGTGTCCTTTCTGCCAGGTCATGGCAGAGGCCTTGTGCTGTAGTCCACGTGTGCTGTACTCTTCATCCCATCCCTTTCAACCTTTGATGATTTAAAGCTGTGTTACTTGCTTAGGATTTCTCTGCTGAGTTACCTGTTCATCAGTAATTCCTTCTTTGAAAGGTGGGTTGGCAGGAAGTGCAGGGAAACAAAAGGAATTACAAGCTGAAAATCAGAATACTGCATTGGTGGTGGATACTGGATAGGATACAGTGAGCTGATGTTTCCTGTGGCTCTGAGGGATGTGAAAGAATGCATCCGTTTCTCTGTGACTCTCTCTGTACTGCAAGATTATTGCATTTTTAGGGCCAAGTCTAAGGTACCCTTTAGATAAAATGAAATCATTTGTGGAGCAGAGATACATGTAGCCCTGGAATACTTTATATGGATGGCATAGTAACCTGAATATCTTCTTATTTAAAGTAGTCTTTGAGAATTTCATATGTCTGGCTAATATTAAGTAAGGAGAAAGCTTCCAGAAGAGCAAATGAAGAGCATTCTGATGATATTTCCATTGGGTTTATTTTATAATAGGCCATGATTGTACAAGAAAGAAAGAGTTTGAAGGTCCCACCCAGAAAGCTCTTCGGGAAGCCAGGCAGCAAAAATTCCTTGTTGTTGCAAGCTCTTCCTGTGCTCCAGAAGAAGATGCAGAGAAGAAGATGGGCAGGAGTGATCTAAAGGTACTGTGTTCTTTTCCAGTATCAATCCTCTTTATACTAAGCTGTGCTGAAAGACACCTGCCCAATTTCATTAAAAGAAATCCTGCTTAGTTGAAGTAAATAGGACAGGTAGGTAACGAGGTTTTTATTTTTAATACAAGTTTCTATTGCAATTAAATTTTCAGGGAATTACAACAACTCTGATTAATTGAAGCTAGCAGTCTACTTTTTGAGAATCCAGTGTAATCACCTAGCAGAAGAGGAGCACTGGCTGGAATTGCTTCTTGCTCTGTTATGTTTCTTTTGTAACTTGAGAAACCTTGATGTGTTCCATAATGCTTGCAAACCTTTCCAGCATTTCAGACTGTTCCAACTGGGACTAAAAGGGACAACATCTGTGAGACTAAGGGCAAAAACCTGGTAATTGCCTAACAGACAAAGCTTCTAAACCTGAGTATACCAGAGATGGGTTACTGCTTCAGTTTGGAAGTTGTGCAAAATCAAAACTAATCCCTGTTTGAATATTTTTTTTAATTATGGAAAAGAATGTTTACTTTATTCCAATTGTTTTATTTATTGAGGTTGCATTTTGGGCCTAACTAACGATGCTTTTTATTTTCCACATTGGGGTAAACATTGTAATATATAAAATTTCAGAGGCTCCCAAAACTGTTACACTGCTCTGTTTTTGTTTGAGAACTACAGTTAGAGTTTAAACTGTGTTTTTTGAGGAGAAAAAAAGTTTTAGTTGATGGAGATGTAGTCAGAAGCAACTTCAGTCTTTCCTTTCCCTGTCTCCACAAGACTATGTCCATGGTAATTAATTTTTGTAGGTTTCTATCTGGCTTTGCAAAAGCATTTCATCTGTTTCACTTTGGCAGTGCACCTCTCCACAGACAAACATACCATTTTAGTTCTGTTTTCATTTTTTTTTCTGCTCCTGAGCCCTCAAATTAAAAAAAAAATCTATATCTACATCTGTCTGTGTCTCTTTTGCTTACTGAAACATTTCTCACCATGTATAGCAAATATTTCTCCATACTATCCCCACACCTGTTAGTATCTGAGGCACATGCCAGCCAGTCCATCTCCACTTCCCCTGTTTTTCATGCAGCGGTGGAAAATTTCCATGCTAGACTGTTAGAGGTACCTCCCCTCTTCATTCTGACTTGTGAACAGATAAAATTTCATAATCCAAGAAGTAATAGTTTTTGTGTTTCTATTTCTACTGAAGTCATCAGGAATTTAATGGAAAAACTCAGCAGAATTATGCTTCACTCCCAGAATACGAACTCTGCACAGGTAATGTGCCTGTCTGGCTCTTGTTCTTTGAAATTCATGAGCACAGTTAGTTGACTGGTTCTGGCAGGCATCTGTGTTTCTGCAGATCGTATGTTTCCCAAAGGAGTCCCACCAGAGGCCCTGATGTCTTTATTTAATCAATGGATTAGAAAACTGGGTTAAGAAATAGAAATAAGGCATCAGAAAACATGGGCATGTTTGAATGTAGTAGAATTTTCCATGGCTAAGCAATAATATAAAACTTTAGGTGTGAGATTAACATCTCTTCCAAATAGAACAATAGTTCATTTTCACTTTACATTTCCTGGATCTATTATTTCTAAATATTTCCTTTCCCCTAATAAAGGATTCCAGCTTGGATGGTGCATGTGAATTACTGCTTAGGATGTTAGAAATAAATGACAGAGGGAATGAGGAATGTGTAGAGTGCAAAGAGGTGAGTTAAAATTGTGTTGAAAACAGAAGAGACAGAACTCTGTCCTGTAGTGCACATTTGATGAACTACAGTTCTAATCCAATTTATTGAATTAAAATAGTGTGTTCGTATTCAGGTGTTTAGGTGTATTTGTTCCCATCAAAAGGATGGGGTATAAAGGGGAGCCTTCCCTTCCTTAGGTGAATTTCTGTGATACTTGGAATCAAGTTTGTGTGGTGTCTCATCTCCTCTGACCTATATCAAAAGATCTTTTAAGTTCTGCAGTGTGTTATGTAACTTAAATTCTTTCTCAACGTGAATGAACGTGAACACCTACTGAAAAGTGTTCCATAAGTCATTTCAATGTTTTATTGGGAAGAGTAAAATTGATTTATACTTATTGAGATTATGATTAATTTAAATTCTCTTTATACCACAAAGGAGGTAGATATCAGAGCATGAATTTGGTCAGTTCCATGGAGTTCAGTGAGGAATATATAGAAGAAATAAATGCAGTTGAAATCCTGTCTTTGCATGTGCATCTACAACAAAATAGAGAAAAAGAGAACAGAAGATGTGAAAAATCTGGGTAAAATTCACTATCTAGTATTATCATGCCTGTTTCAGTAAATGTAAGTGAACTTTTAAAGCTTACAAAAGTTCATCCAATTTATAAATTCAGGCACTTGGATTATATCCCATTCAATAAAAAGCCACTATATTGTCATGAGATTGTATCCTTGAGACAAAATTATAAATGTTTGTATTAACTGTACTGTTACATAGCAGTGAGCTATGGTGATGGAAATGATTTAACATCTCTTCTGTGTCTGGTAGCTAAATAGTGATCTGACAAATGCCTGTGCTTTTAAGTAGATGCAAATATGAGTCATAGCTGAGCTAGAACATTTACTTCAAGGACAGACAGACATTGTGTTATTGCAATATCCTGTAAAAGCTGACATGTCATTTAATACACAGAGTCCCTTTGATGTGAAGTTTATCACTGAAAGAGTGAGTGAAAAAAGAACTGGATTTTTCTTTCTAAGGGAATGCATTGTCCTGATTTTACAATCTTTGTTATGAGACTGAATTAAATTGTAGTAACAGACAATTAGTCTAAACTATTTACATACCTGGCCCTTAATAAGCCACCATCAATAGCATAAGTAGTCTTAGATTAAGAATGTGCATAGAGTGCTACTTTAAACATTAAAATTAATTAAAATGCACTCACAGGTCATTAAAATTGTAGAGAACCTTTGATAATGTGAATTTCATTATGCTCTTGAAAACTTTCGTATTTTTATTCTCTCAGGTTCCTTTCAGAGTACATTCTATGTTTGATTGCTTTTATAAGTTCTTAGCAGGACAATTGCAGCTTCTTTATGTTCACTAAATTATATTTCTATGTGTATTACAACCTAATTTAATTTTCTGAAGTTTTACTCGGTGTAAAACTTTATCTAAAGGTGTGTTGGACATTTCTGGAGTGGAGGAATTATCTGTTTCTGTGGAACAGATTTTGCAATTATGGCCATTGTGTATATTAAAAATAGAGAAGTAAAATCCAGTGATCGTACCGAAACAGCTTTTGTAATTAATAAGACTTTGGGTTAAAATATCACATGGGTACATGTATTACACTGAAGTTTCTCCTCAGCTCTATGGAAAAAAGAGTGCAAAATGTACAAGAGCTGCTGTTCCTGTGCTCTCAAGTAGAAGGGGAGGTGAAACTAAGTGATTACTAAATCAGATAATTGAGTTTGAATATAAATCAGCACAAGTGTATTGGGGACAGAATTGGAAAGATGGTCCCAGAGTAATTAGGAAGAGTCCTAAATGAAATAGACAATCACTTTGTGTTTGTAATAATGTGGCTAAGAAAGCACTGATTTGATATTCAGAAGAGAGTGGGTGACTGACAGATAATACTGGGAATGCTTATTTCCACAGCCCTTCCCTGGGATAATAAAACTGCAGACATGGAGCTAAGAAAATTAATACAAGTTGCCCAAATATAAGACTGCAGCCTAGAGAAAGGAAAAGAAAATACAATGTCTGTGTTTCAAGTGAGATTAAAAGTGAAAGTTAAGAAATCATAAAGTAGACAGTGTAACTTATATTCCTAAGGACATTGGCAGTGTATAACTGAAATTTTACTCAATATCTGCAAGAAACCAGGGAAAGAATTAACTGGGAAAATGGATTTGCAAGGAAAAATTGCTTAAATCAGTCTGTATTGCATCCATGGAAGGATAAGAGGTACCATGAATAACATACAAGAGCACTTAGATTTTAAAAAGGCTTTGGATACTGTCTCACAGATGAATTCCTGTGAATAACTGTGGAAATTTGGCCCGACATAATTTTTTTTTTTTAAATTAATGGAAAATAAATTAGGAACATGCAGATATACTGAAGAAGCTTTTTGCAGGGATACATTGTCCTTAATGATCTGGAAAATGGAACAGAAAATAAGCTGACAGAATTTGCAGACCAAGTGGCCTGGATTTGGTGGGGCTGGAACAGCAATTGCAGCTGAGGACAGGAGTGGAATTCCAACCTGACCTATTGGAGAACTGATCTAAGGAAATAACAGACAATGTAAGAAGAGGTACAAAACTCTGCCTTTAAAAAATGATCCAATGTACAAGTAGAGGTCAAGAAGATTAGAAAGACTTNGTCTGGTCTCCCTCTGGGAATCCAGTGCAAACAGGCTGTGCTGCTGTTCTGAATCCCAGGTTTGATCCAGGTAGGAATGCTGGGCTCCTCCCCCTGGGTGGAGCATCTCCCAATGGATGATGGAATTGTATCAGCCCTGCAGTGAGCCTGGATGGCCCATTAACAGCAGATATCCCCTGGAGGGAGGATGGGTCCTGGAAGGGATAAAGAACACTGCCCCACCTGGTTTGAACAGCTGGCAATAGAATACAGACTGCTGGTTACATCTTGCACTGCAACCTATGACAGAACCATCTACACCAGAGCAGTGAGAATGATTAGAAGTCTATGAAGCTGTCAAAGAAAGGATGAAAAGTGAAATTGGCTAGTCTACAGAAAAGAACCCTAAGGGGAGACAGGATACTTCCTTAAAATAGAAAAGAATTCTGTTAAATAAACAGAAATAAAACCAAAAGCAAATCCCAAATTACAAAACAACTTGTTAGAACAAGTAGTAATGAAGTAGAAATTCAATAAGAGTCATTCAGAGTACAGTGAGTGTTAAGCAGCAAAGAAAATGTATATCCCTAGAATATGATGCCTCTTTCTTTCTACTTACAGAATTAATGTTTTGTGACTCAAATGTTAAGAGTATTATCCAAGATTAACTGGATGAAATCTAAAATGTGTCCTTTAGCTGGTTTTGATGGATTTTAATTTAAAAGAATTACATGTTTTGTTAGCCAATTCTGTATTTTTAAAAATAAAATACTTGTGCTATGGACTTGAAAATGGTAAAAAGAAAGCTGCTTTTTAGGTGAAATCCATGCTTTTTAAAAAAAATTGTCTATTGTATTCTGTAATGTAATAGATAATGTGATGATGGCTTTAGTTTTAGGATTTGCTCAAATGTGTTTAAAGACGTCGGGCCTACATGGGGAAAATGAGAAAATGCTACAGAATGTAAGCTACAAGTAAAGCTATAAAGGAAATAGTCATACAGTTGCAAGACCAAATTATAAAGACAACTTATTATAGAATTTTCTATCCACCTTTGCAGCTTTGTTAAATCGAGACATCCAATGCCTTGCATTTTTAGTAGTAAAGTTGATTCATTAAGCCATTGGTACTTGATAAAACTACCTCACAGAGCATCCAAAGGGTTTTCTTTGTGCTGAAGAACAAGGCTTATTTTGAATCACTGCATGCTGCCAAGAGTAATAAAGCAACAGGCCCCCAAGGTGGAGAACAAATAGAGAAAGTTGTTGGGAAGTAAGATTGATTTTGATCAGCATTTTGATCAGCATTTTGATCCTAATTCTAATCGTACATAGGCTTTGCATATTCATATATTTCTTTCTGTGTTTGAGTGTCAGTAATGACAGATTTTAGAATAATAGGCTGTCTTCAGTGAGGCTGTGAGTCTCGCTCTTGTTATAGTCACTTGCCAAAACTGCTGATAATAAAATGACTGGTTTTTGTATGCAAATACTTTGATCTTCTAAAAGAGGGATGTACTGAAACTGTATTTAATTGAAGAAAAAAACCTTTGAGTTGTCTTTGCAGAGAAGATGTAACAGATACACAAAAAAATGACATAAAGGCTTTAAAATGTTTGGTTTTCTTTGCTTTTACAAATAGCTGTTGCTGTTCTCCTCAGGACAGACAAATGGATAGAGTTAGGAATTGTGTTGTTCATGAGGGTTTCCTTTATCCCTCAGAGTTTCTGCAGTGCTTTCCCTCATTCCTGTTGGGCTGTAGGATGGGATTTGACTTTGCCTGAGTGAAGAGAGAACTTTGCAGAGGCACCAAAAGCTCCCTACAGAGCAGCCACAGCTGGAGGTGGGACAGTGCTTGCACAGCTGCTGGTCATGTCAGCAGTGTTGGCCTTGGAGACCGTAATTGAGCAATTTCATTAACTCGGGACCAACACTTTGTTTTCCCTTTAATTAAAGTGTCAAGACCTTAACATTTCTCTTGGAAAGCATTTGGGAGTTCTAGGGGGAAGAGGAGGAGAATGGTTTAGTTGTGCTTGTCTGGTTGTTCGCTAACAGATGTTCGGTACTTACAGCCCCCAAAGGGAATTCTGCCAGCCCGACGTCTGTAAATGTGCAATTCCAATGATCTTTGGAATGTTAAAATTCTGCCACGACCTCCATTTCTTTCAAGGAAGGAGAGGTACTAACTAGCAGTAGAATGCACTACACAAGACATGAGTAGTGTTGGGTACCTCAGTTACAATTTAATTTCACTTGAAAAATGTCCATGGTTTTTAAGAAGGGCTTTTTTGTGTGTGAGAGGAAAAAAAAAATAAATTCCTCAAAAGTTCATTTCCAGCTATAATTCCTCTATTTTTTTTTCCAAGGTCTGTTTCATAATGAAAAGTTTATAATGCAGAAGTTGGGAAGAGTTATGTAAAAATTTGGAAACTCTTTATATTAAGTTTTAACTTTCAATACAACAAATCAATGATTTGCGTGGTGTTTTTGGGTATTGATAAAACACATGAAAGTGTTAGTTGTAATTGATACACAACCGCAAGTCAAAATGTTTAGAATGGTAATTGTATTTGAACTGGGTATATAACCACCACTATTTTTAAAGGAGTATTTTTCCAGAAGTATTTGCAGTCTACGTTTCAGTGGTTAACCTTAGCTTGGTGTTCAGGCTAAAAAGGCAATATATGAACTACTGCTTGATATACTTACACAAAAAAAGTAGATTCAGTGAAGCCACACTTAATATTAATTGGGTGTTTTGTTTTGTTTTTTTTTCTATTTTAATGTAGTCCAGCTAAAGTTATTCATGGATAAAACTAGATCCCTTTCAAATTAGTGAAATGTGATTGAAATAGGAAATAAGTGCTCTGACCCCCAAAATCTGGAGGGAAAGCCTCAGGTGCTGACTGTGGTATTTATATTTTAAATTAACTGTTCTGTAGTAAGTTACGGATTTTGGTGTTTCAATCTTTTTTTCCAATATTTAAACAAAGCCTTTGCATATGTCAACATCACTTTAAGGAAAATGAAATTCAGCATTAGCATTTCGTTTTCATGGTAACAAATCTCAAACATACCCTAAGAGCTCTGGCACTGCTCGCAGTGTTCAGGGTTGTTTGTCTTGTATATTCAAACAGCACTTCTGGGAGTGGAAAGTAAAATCTTAATTGTTTCTGTTTGAATACAATGAAATTAAATGAAATAAAATGCTAAGTCTTTACTCCAAACAGTTTATGAATTAATAACCAGAGCATTTCCTCCAGAAAATGTGACACTGTTTCACTGGAGTGTCACATACTATGAGGATGATGTTAATGTGTCACAGACCTCTTTGTAATTGGATTTCCAGTTCAAATCTAGGCTTGACAGGTTTGATCATGATTAAAACCAGTTGTTGTATAATCCTGGGTTAGTTGATCTTACCTGCTCTTACGTGCAGTGAGCAAAATTCAACCTCTGTCAGCAGGGAGGCTGAGGTTGGGCAGATTTCAGCCTGGAATGGTGTCTGTACAGGTGGGCTTTTACACCAGAGGAACAGAAATAATTCGTGTAATGTTCAGACAACAAAGGCAACTCAGATTTGTTGCCACTACGTGCAAGCACTTTGTAAAGCACAACTGCTAAACGATTTTGTGGACACATTAGCAATCTTCTCATATTGCAGATTTGTTTTTTTCGGAAGTGCAGTTTAATGTCTCACTGTGGAGTTTGGCCATGATCTCTGAGCTTGGTTTTAGTGGCTAAAAAGCAGAATGTGTCAAGTGGTTTCACAGCTCGTTCAGAAGAATGCTTTTTTTCCTGTTTCCTTTCCAAAGTCCTCTTTCCTCTTTAGCAGATCCCTTTCTCTTTCCTGCCTCTGCTCTCTTTGTAAATTCTCTAAATCCTTTCAGTTAAGGTGCTGAATTACAAAGTTTGAACACAAGTTTGGAACACAAGTTTGAAAGCCTAGTTACAGAATTCTGTTACTCAGAACAAAGGCCACAGCATGCTGGTGTGACAGCAGAACACCAGATACTCATGGACAGTTTCAGTTTGCATTTATCCTGTATGTTTTACACCATAGTTCTGTATTCATTGTTTCCAAGTTTTTACCTTGTGTATATATAGTTCAGATAATGGGCTATATACTGTAAATTAACCAAAGCATATCAGCCAATCAGACAATTATAGTTTACTAGAAATCTGAAGCTGTTTCTGTTTTTGCAGGAATGTTTCACTCACTGTTGAAAGCAAACTTTCCCCATGTTTCTTTAGCACCTGCAAATAAATTGTTCTCTTGAAGCAGTACAGCAAAAACTGAGATTTGATGTGATGTAAATCTCTCAAGAGTTCATTCCCACAAAAAAAAAAAGAGATGAACAAGAAAAAAAATAATCACTATGCAAAATCACAGTTCATAGTATTTAAAAAATATTTAGTCATTAAAAAAATCAGTTTACTGGTGATACTTGTTAATGTGCAAATGTCTATAGTGTATTTCCACACTTCTGGTGTGAAATAATTATAATTTTTTAAAAAATTCTGTTTAGATTACTTAATTCTTGTAGATAATTTAGGGACAATGCATATAGTTGTGACATGTCTCTGTCTGGAAAGGATGTTAGCAATAGCAGAGGAATTCACAATTCTTCACACTTGGTCTAGAAATTTTTCTATGCTGTAAGATGTCCATGCTCTGGCTTGAACCCAGCAGACAAATAATCAAAGAGCAGCACACAGTCGTGGTAATGTAATACTTAAGAATACAAAAAATGGTATGTTTTGACACAGATCACAGGGTTGATTAATGTGAAGATATTGTCCTTGGTTTTTCAGCATTGCAAATGAGAAAAATAGTAATGAAGATAGACATGAAATAGGAGATAGATTTACTTTAAAAAATATCCTTTGAGAGAGGAATCCTCATTTTGAGTGTATTTTACCTGAATTTTTTGATGCACAGTCAGTTGTTGAGTGATTGGTTTTGTCCAGACAAATAGTAATTGGAAAGAGATGTTCTCTTGAGTTCCAGGCTACAAATCTGAGGCAGCTGTTTATTCTGCTGCTCCTGTTCTTTTGTTGGGTAAAACTTTCCCAGCTCTGATCCTGCCCCTCCAAACTCATAGTTCATGACCAATTCCTGCCTGCCACCAGAGCTGTGAAGAACAGTGTGTGCAGGCTTGCTTTGATCTCAAAAATCCACCCAGGCTAAAATAATTTGAGAAATGACAATGAAGAGAAGCTGACAGGACTTTGTTGGCATAATTGTTTATTTATAGAGTTCTGTTCTATTTTAATGGAAGCCAGCCTGTTATGTACCAATTAAGTGTTTTATTACACAGTTTATAAAGAGAGTGAGGGGGGAAGGCTGGCAATATTTGGAGCACATTTAAGGATAATTGGAGAGGTTGTATTGTTGTATTTGATAACTGTGTTATATTTGATAACTCCTATATTGCTTTTGAAAACACAACCACACAAGCTAATACACTCACATTTATTGTTAGCCTTGGTGCTGTTAACTGATTTTTGGTCTGGGAGTCATAGCAAGGAGCTCTTTACAGTCTGTGTAGTTTATTTCCATTTTTGTGAGGATACACACGGAGTAAGCTTCTAGCCACCATCTGGTGATGTGTGTGAGTGAAGAGTCTCAGTGGCAGTAAAAGAGGCTGGCTGTGCCAAGGCTGTGACTGGGAGCTTAGTCAGAACATGCCAACACCTGTGCAGGGGACTATTCTTATCGGCTGTGTCAGCTACTCTGCAAGGCTCCAGACTGGCTCACATTTTATACCTTTTGAACTGGTCCCTTTCTGGTCCTTGTATTAAAAAAGTTTGGGTTTTTAAATGATTTATGAACAACAGGAAAGCTTTGAAATGAGGGATCTGGAGGTGTCAGTGTTGTTCCTGACATTACAAGTCCTGATTTTATTACTTTTGAAGATCTTTTTACTAATTGAATTAATTCATTGTGAATTTCCTGTCAGAAGTAAGTTGCTGTAACAAAGGTAATGAGAGCAGACAAGAAAAGGGTAACCTTTTTGCCCCTCTTTGCAGCCAGATGTATTTGAGCCTCACTTTAGTATGTCATTGGATTGTTCCAGTCATGGCACAGCTGAGATTTGATTTTATTAATGCTCTCTTTTTGGTGAGTCTGTATCAGCTCTAATTTAGCTATTGTTTTTAGTTGCACAAGTATGTGCCTGTGAGAGCTTGATGTACTTGTAGTCTGCATTGTCTTCTTATAGCTGCACACCCAATCATTGAATGCCATTTACCAAGGGGTTTTAACCTTTCAAGCTTTTTTGTTTGGTTGGTTTTGGGTTGGTTGTTGTTGTTGTTGTTGTTTTCTTTGTAGGTTTTTGTTTTGTTGCTTCTTTTTCTCAAAATAGTGTCCATACATTTAGCAGTTATTAGTATTTAAAGCTCTGCAAAGGTGTCCAGGTTCCCTGCCATGGAAGTTTGTAGCAGTAGGTCATGGAATCATTGAGTGGATTGAGCTGGAAGATACTTTAGATGCCTAAATGCTTTTGGGAAGTTGAGGCTTATATGCTAAGACTGGGTGGATAATACTGTCTAATAAATTTTGTAAGCATAAATAGCCAGTTTCTTTTTAGAGTCAGCTGTCATTATATAGTGTTGCACTGTAAATTATTTTTTCTGGTAATTAGTATCATAATAATCAGTTAAATGGATGTAATGTTGCCAATGATAAGGTTCCAATTCCGTGCCACTGTTTTCTTTTCTCCCTTCTTCTTCCATTCTTGGCAGAAAAGGTTCCATTTTCCTGGTGGTATTTGCTTTGTCCTGGAATGATGATGTGGGCAGGATGGCTGTGGGTTCAAATCTCTGCTCTTCACTGCCAGGGAAGCTGGGTCTGCATTAGCATGTGTGAGGCACAGGATCTGCTGGCTCTTAGACCAGTATGTTCCAGGAAATCTTTTCCCATTCACTCCAGACTAGATGAGAATTTTTGGGGGGAATTTCAATTTTGTGATGATTCTTACAGAATCCTCACAGCCTTTCTAAGGCCAGGGTTGCCCTTTTTATAAAAGTGAGCTGGGTCGAAGCAAACTAAGGTCCAACCAGTATGGTCACCACTACATTTCTCCCTTATTTCATCTAAAATGGCAGCTTATATACATTTCTATATAGTTTACACAGGCAGTAGCTTTTTCATTGGCACACAGCAGAGAGAAGAATGCAAACACACATTGTTGAACTTACTTTTAAGGTAGCTAACACATGCTTACTAACAACTCTATACAATGACCTTCACAAACCCCATTATCTTTCCCAGACACCTTAACATAATTTCTAACTGCGCCATAACTTCTCTAACTAATTTTAACTGCGTCA
>VXBB01010736.1:37368-59041 GCA_013399915.1 Illadopsis cleaveri
GGCAAGGCCTCAGCTCGGGTAGTTCAAGGCCCAGGTATACATCATGTCCTCCTTCCCTGAGGAATTCTGTAACACCTTTCTACATCTGAGAGAGAATGCTGCTGGAATTATAAAGGCATTCAGTAAATCCAGTATGTGTAGGCTTGTTGAACAATTGTCAGAATTGGTCTGCCTCTAGAGGACTTTCATATTGTGCATCTCTTCTGCAGTTATCCTCTGAACATTGTGTTGGAGGGTTTTCTCCACTCCTGCTCAGGTAATACAGTGTTTGGAGGGGTTTGGATTTGAGAAAGCTGTAATTCTACTGCTATGATAAAGACTGCCTGCTCTGTGAATCACTGCATTTTACCTCTCTGCAGAGGTGTGCATGCAAGCTACAAATACATATATATATATATATGTATATGTATAGTAGATGTCAGTGCAAAAAAAGTTGGTTATATATCTAGACCTTCCACGCAGTAGTTTTTCTGTAGAAATTTGAACTGCTGCTCTCAGATGTTACTTTGAAGTTTGCTTTTTTTGTGGTTATTTCTTCCCCCCCAGCCCTCTGAGGAAATATCCAGGTAAATTTGTGCTGTTTCATCCCCATGTCATTTGTGCAGTGTTCTGAAATGTTGTAATCCTCTAATCAAGAAGAAAAAACCCTGAAATTTTCAAGTGATTTTGGTTTTCTGTAATTATAGCAATGCATCCTCTGCTTTGTTCTTTACATTTGCTTTCAATTCTGAGTTAGAAAAGGAAATTTTTGGAGAGACTATATCCATTAGTTTGATAGAAGCCTCCAAAAATGTGACTGAGCAATATTGAGGTTACAGGCACACACAAATAGTGTGTTTGTATTAGCAGTAATATCTTGGGTGAAAAAATCCAACATAGCTTAATTTAAGCACAGAAATATGGGGTTAGGACCCTGCTTCCCAAACATAATTAATTAACCTCTATTAATAATACTCTTGCAACTTTTTTTTTTTTTTTTTAATGATTTCTGACTCAAAAGAGGCATCAAACCCCTTGAATTTCACTATAGGGTCCCCTCAATGCAGTAACATGTCTGACTTTCAGTACAAAACTTGGCACACAGGGAAAGAGCTAGAAGATTTTTAGTCTTAATACTCTTTCTGGGTAATTTGTTAGTAATTGAATGTAGAATAGGTGTTTCTATAAGAGGTTTCTTAATATTAAAATGTGTTTTCTTCTAAATGTTTTTTTTTGAATACATAAAATAGTTTTAAGAAACTACTGCTCAGAATATAATCCTGAGAGAATGGTCAGAGGTGCCATAATCCCTTTTTTCAAATCCATTACCAGTGCATCTTAAGTGTAAGTTTTTTTCCACTCTAGAATAAGGTTGTGTACCTTTAATTGTGGGAATGATAGAAATTGAGAGGAATGATGTCTGATATGTTTGTGGGCATTACTTTATTGGCACACAGCAGAGAGAAGTTCACTTATGTAGTTGAACTGCAGCCCTGAATGGGCCCTCTACTTTCTTCCATAGCACAACAACAACAACAACAACAACAACAACAACAACAACAACAACAACAACAACAAAGATGAGGATTTTTAATATCTAAGAAATTGCCAATGTGATTCCAGTCAAATTCTCCATCTGGTCTGGAGGCAGAGTATTACTGAATTTTTCATCAGTTAGGAGCTGGAAGTTGGAGACTTTATTAGGATTTCCTTCAGGGCAAGTACAAAAGCAGTCCAGTGGTGCAGTTTATGGCTTAAACATTACAGGCCTTGTATCTGATGTGCAGTAATAGCAGTGAACACATAGGAAAGTTGTTTAAAAACAACTTTAAATGCTTTTAGTAGCTGCAGTTCCTTCGAGTGGAAAATGTGATGATGGTTTTCCAGTTTTACTCTTGCCAATATTACAAGTTTTACTCTTGCCAAATATTCCAGTTTTACTCTTGCCAAATACTGCCTTCAATATTTGCCCCTTGCAAAGGGGAGGCAGAAGCACAAAAGCAGTAAATGAGATGTTGCTGTGACAAGTGAGGGTAGAAATGGAAGATAAAACACTTTGAAATGCATGCTAGTGGGAGTGGGACTTAACCTGCGCTGCCACCTTTCCCATTTTATCTCTTTGTGCATAACTGGAATAATTATGTTGCACAGAATTTTCCACGTAGCGTATTAAGTACCCAGGAATGCATGGAAGTTGGAAAAGAAATAAGAGTGAAAGTTCAGTAAGAACATGGCAGATGTCTGTGGACTGCAAGTCAAGAAAGAACGAGGCAATGATACAGATTCTAGATAATAAATAAAGGGAGATAAGATTATGATTTAGAGTTTTAGAGGACAGAAAGTAGAGGGCAGAAAAAAGCAAGTTAATTTGTGTGTGGAAAGGGGTAGGGGAATTTGTGTGTTCTGAAATCAACAAAGAATGATAGAATTTCTGATACAGGGACAACATTGGCAAGGGAAATGTATTTTGCCTACTCCTTTCCACTTGGGTTTGCTCTGAAGAGCAATGTGTTAAGGTGGATTGCTATCCTAAAGCTGTGACTAAAGTTACAGAGAAAGGTGCCAAGAAGATGAGGTAGGGACTGGACATTTACTAAAATAGGTTATTTCATACAATACAAGTTGGAGTGAAATTCAGATTTAGAATTAATTACATTTTTCTGTGTGCTATTTCAGAGGATAAGGGAGAGTCCTCCCTGCTCAGGCACATCCAAAGGGCAGTTGGGCATAATTGTATGGGCAAGGAATCAGGGATCAAGAGAAGGTTTGAACCTCCCTAAGTTCTCAAGAATTGGGAAAGTTAGAAGAAAAAGCCTTTGCTTGAGGAGTAGATGGAGGAACTAAAAGTAATAATTTAATATATAAAGATAGTTAAAATAAATTGAAAGGGTACTTTCCTAAAAAGCTGAGAGATATGCCCTGTCTGCCCCATTTACTTATTTGATTTTTCTTCAAACTGAATTTGTATGCTGCTAGGCCCTGTGTGCTCTCTGCAGAATTCCCTGGAGTGTTTGCTTCTAAGGCTGTTTTTTCCCACTAGCATCTCACTCCTCTTACCTCCAGATTGTCTTTAGTTTATTTTATCCAGTTATCTCTAGTAATGGCCCATGAATTAGAATGGGGAGTGCAGCCTGTGATCAGACAAATTGTCAGTTTTGGGTATTGTTGGGCTGTTTCCCTTTCTGTGGTAGATTGCTGGTGGTGTCTCTTCAAGCATCATGCTGAAAACTGTGGTCAATGAATTCTGTGGGGTTTTACTCACTTGTGTCTCAATCCTGGCTGCACCATCACACTCTGAGTCCACACAGAAATATGGATATATAGCAGTTTTAAAAATTAGTAAAGCACATTCTTCACACTCATCCTGTGCTGTAGCTACTGGTGAGTGAAATTTGACATCTCCAAAGTGAAATTTGGCATCTCCAATGAAAGCTTTGTGTCACAGTAGAGACGGACAAGACACTTGTTTCTTCATCCACCATAGCCAATCTTTATTGTTTACAGCTCATATTTATATGTTTTTTCTGTTTAATTCTAATTGGTTAGTGAGTTGTTGTAATTCAGTTTGTTGGTTAGCAGTGGCCAGTGTACGTGTCCATCAAAAACTTTCCTCTCTAGGAAAGAGGGAAACAGGAACCGATTTGAATCTTTCTTAATTTACTTTGAAACTTTAAATATTAAATAATAAGTATAATCAACAAAAAGTAAAATGGGGTTTGAAAATCTCATACTACAGTTTGCTGTTTAAGTGCTTTTGCTTGCTTGGTATACTTTATTTTTGATAATCTGAGGGGCAAGATCCATTCAGTGTTTACATTCTTGTCTCCTGGGAAGAAGCTCTTTCACACAGGTGGAATCTTTCTCCTCCCAGGTACAAATTGGTTCCCACAGGAATAAATTGATATGCAAGCTGATTCTTACTGCTACAATTCCTTTCCCACAGGAATTTTTCAGGCTGGCTGTTAGCTGTACCAAGCCCAAGCAGCAAGACCTGAACCATGGTTTTACAAGGCCTTTCTTTTGTAAGGGTTTACCATGTGCCACAGCTTTGCAGCTCTTCTGGCAGTGCCCAAGTGCCTAAATTTAGAATGAAATTGCAAGTTGTCCTGAACCTGTCCATGGGTGAACAGTTTGGGAAAATTGGTTTCAGATAGTCCCTCTGACTGGGCCAGAGAGGATGGAACAGGGAACTTCTGTATATGGACAGGTTTGGAGAGAGACCCAAAAAAAAAGACAAAATAGCCCCTAGTTCCATCTCAAACTTGTGTGGGTTTGAGGGGCAAATGGTAATAAAAAGCAATAAAAACTGCTACTTACATTCTTACCAAGGATATGTGCTTTTGAATACAGAAAAAGAACAGATCCATTGGGCAAACAATTGCTGTCAGAGTAAAATTCATTTTAGGTCCCCATGCCATCTGTCCTAACCCACATGAACAAATTGCCTTTCCATTGAGAGTACATGGGCTAGGTTTCAAGAATTGAATAAAATCTTGTAGTTTCTGCTATCCCACTTGCAAGCTCAGTGTTTCAGTTTTGTGACTTGGGAGTCAGGTGGTGATAAACTTATTCTGCTTTTTCGTCTCCTTCTGTTGTAAGAAATTGTCGCAGGGAGATTGTGCCAGCAATATGTGGTTACTTTCACAATTATATTTAAAATGTAAAAAGTGACTCAAGAAATGGAGAAACAAAATAATAGAACTGAAAACTATAAACAATCAGCACTAATATCAGTGCAAATTATCCCATGATTGTAGAAGATGCAGTTGTGGAATTGTACAAAATCGATGTAAAATAATGTTACTGGTATGTTCAAGTCTGACATGAAGCCTTAAATGGCAAATAATCAAATGTATTCAGAGATTTTTTTTTTTCCCTTATAAACTATTTAGCATTTTTATATGGGAGTTGGGATAAAAAAAAGAATCTCAAAAGTCTGATTTGTGTTTGAGTTACTGATAAATTTATCAAATGAGATGCTGGTGAGGTCTTTTTCCATGAGGACACCAGGATAGTGGGGAGGGGAAGTCTGGATCACGTGGCAAATGAAAGAGAAATAAAAATATACTTTTTTACTATGCTTTTAAAATTCACAGAATCATAGAATAGTTTGGCTTTGAAGGGACCTGTAAAGGCCATTTAGTCCAAACCCTCTACAATGAGCTGGGTAATCTTCAACTAGAACAAGCTTAATTATGGTGTTCTTCATCATTGGCTGTGACAAAGGGGACAAAATGTACTCTTAATAGCAGTGTTTATTAACAGGCAGTCGTAGAATAGAATTTAGTAAATGAAAATTGAATCTAAGGACA
The DNA here is from genome assembly GCA_013399915.1 of Illadopsis cleaveri. Classification (NCBI taxonomy): domain Eukaryota; kingdom Metazoa; phylum Chordata; class Aves; order Passeriformes; family Timaliidae; genus Illadopsis; species Illadopsis cleaveri. The sequence goes on from VXBB01010736.1 coordinate 42,660, forward strand.
TTCTGGGTTAGAAATAGAGTTGCTTTTTAATAGAGAATGTAGTTAGGCATTTCACAGATGTACTGGCAGTTACAGTCAATCCTTCAGTCTTGAAAAAATTGACAATTTCTAAATAATGGATTTTTCTAAAGCTATGTCTAGTTCACATAGGAATTTATTTCAGGGAAGTGCAGAGGCCTGGGTTTTATGTGGTCCAAAATCAATTACAGACATTTTGGGTCTGGTTTCATAATCTGCCTTGCTGAATCTAGAGCAGACTGACTTCATCCCACCTTAAGGCACTTTTTAGCAGTTTCAGTTTCACTACTGGCCTGTTTGTGAAGTCAGCCTGGCAGTACCTCTTTCATATTCTGCTGTATCCACTGCCTGCAGTGCTGAACATATTTCTGGTGGTTAACAGTGACAGATAACCAGCTTTATCACTTTTTGATAAAGTACTTACTGCTTACAAGTACAGTAATCAATTAATTAGCTCTTTATTGTAAAGAATCCATTTCTCTGCTGTATTGACAAGCTGATAGTTTTGTACCTGCATGTCAGAGTACTCTTACAGCTTTGTTTTCATTATTTCTCATTATGTGGAGCTTGGGATAATGGTTACTGGCTGTCCTGAAACGGAGTCAGGATGATGAACTGCCAAAGGGGGGAACATGGACGGCATCTGTAATGTGTAATTGGAAATAAATCAATAACTAATGGCCCCTGAATGTGTTTACCAGTTCATTGTAGTGATATATGGACCTCTGGAAACCCTGGGTGCCTTATAACAGTTATTGAGATGATTACAGTGGGTACTTTGGTCCTGGCAGAAATTAGTGTATCCAGGCTACTGAGAGTGTAGACACAATTTCTGAGCTTCCCAACAGTGCCTGAGAAGCAGAATGGTAATTTGAGGAAAAACAAAATTTGTTTGTTAGTATTTGGAAAATTAATAAAACAGTGGCAAAATTTAGGACTTATTTGCACCCCTAGAATCTATGTTTGGATATTGCTAGTGGTAACAGAGCCTTTGGGAACAGATTTTATTTCTTGTTAGAAGTGCAGGTGAGATCATGTCAAAAGAAATCATAAAAAAAGAGAGTTCTTCCACAGTCTTTCACAGTACATGTTTCAGGAATAAAATCAAAATGAATTCAGATGAGCTGTCCTCTGGACCATCCATGGATGAATGGATAGTCTTATATTGTTTGTACTGATGTTTACTTGGAGAAAATCAAGAAAGCATCTAGATTTCTTAGTTGATTCTGCAGTAGGATACTTCCATGGTAGAGAAAATTTACATTAATCACTATGAAAATTATAAAGAATATATAAGAAAAGACAATATTGGAACATATTTTGGAGTATGTCAGAAAGCTGAAGTAACTTTGTGTCTGTCATTTAATCAGCATTGCCTCTTTAACATGATAAATTGTGTGGCTTATGCCCTATGTGCTGCTGTAGCTTAAAATTTTGCTGATGTTTAATTGTACCATAGTCAAAATTTAAACCTACAAAATAAAATTATAATTGGAACAGTTTTCTGTATTTTATTGCACTGTTGTTTATTTTAACCTTAGTCATAAATGTAGTTGATTTTCAAATATAAGCCTTTTAAAGGAGGAGGTAGGGAACATCTTTGGGAATAGCACATGGTTATTTGTGACTTAGAAAACTGCCATGAAAATGGATTGCATGCTTCGTATCAAGATAATTTATTGCAGCATTTTCATAGACGTTCTTTTCCTTCTCCTTGCCAAATGGTCAGGCTGAGTTTTTAACAGTGTTTGCAGCTGTTTATGCAAGATTAAGTTATATACGTAGCTGTGTGTACATCTCTATTGTGTGAACATATTGTTTAATTATCTGTGAGACATGTAATGCTGTTCTGAAAAACAAACAGGAACGTGTTCTGTTGTGAAGATGTGGTGATGAGATGATGATGAGAATCAGGGTGAGAAAGTGGAAATTACTAGCAGTAAAATAATGCTGGATTTATTCTTTCACATGTGATAAACTTACATTCATAACTGCTGTTAATGGCAAGCAGAAGTAGATATTTAAAATCTGGAAATATCAGTACAGGTACCGACTTTTTATCTTAAGAGTTGTAATAATTTTAAATTAAGAAATTATTTTCAATTGCATGTATTAAGCTCAATTCCCACCATGAGAGGGTAGTAAATTAAAAGTTGGATGATCATGGTATCACTTTCTTGAGACTGTAACTGAACTTAGCACTCAGAATTACTGTACGTTCATGTTCTGGAATAATTTCCTGTGACTCTTCACTCACCTTGTTGACTCTGCAGAGACTGTTGATCATGCAAATTCTCTGTGACAGAGAAGAGCAATCAAAAGAGGGCGTTAAAATATATTTGATGATGTAACTGGGATGGCAGAGGTGTTGGAAAAAGGCTGCATGGGGAATTTCTGTACAGCATAGATATCCTTTTGAACACAGAACAGGTCCCCAAGGAATATTGGAGGTTTTTAAAGGATTGTTCCTTCTCTGGAGAAGTTATATGTTCATCTTTTTAAAGCTTAAACCTTTGTATTCCACTCAGTGTGGATGCAGAGCATCTTAAACCCACTCCTTGTTCTATGGTCAGTCTTGAGCAAAGCTCTAGGAGCTGTTTTGTGTTTTTCTGGTCCCAGAGTCCCAGAATGGTTTGGGTTGGAAGGGACCTTAAAACTCACCCCATTCCATGCCCTGCCATGGTCAGGGACACCTTCCACTAGACCAGGTTGCTCCAAGTCCCATCCAGCCTGGCCTTGGACGCTTCCAGGCTTGTCCTATGACTCCAAGCTGAGTCCTCTGGGCAGCTGTGCAGCTCACTGAGTTGCCTGCAGCTCACAGATTATGTTCCATTCTCCACACTGCAGTGTCATGTTCGTCCCTAACAGCATCAGCCACAGTTGTGTTGCTTTAAACTGCGAAATGTGATTTACTTGGGCATTTGGGAGGAAGTGTTAAAGATTTAGCAGAAACTAAAACGTTGCAGTAGTTTATTTCTGTAGTGTTGGGCAGCATGCTTGGCATAGAGTAAGTTTTTCCATTTTATGCTGTTACTTTCTGAAATAGTGGTGATAAAGTTAAACAAGCCCTGTGCTGAAAACTGGCATAAAGCTCTTGCATTTCAGTGATGTATCTTTGTATAATTGTTATCTTCCTCTTACTTTTTCAAACCTCTCAGATTATTAATCATATCTGGCTAATCATATCTGGTTTTACTAGTTGCAGTAAAAGAAACAAAACCAGTCAAGTGCAGCAGCTTGAAGTTTATCCTTTTGATGGTAGGAAATAATTGCAGTGTATTTATCAATGAGTGCTAATGAGACCTCTAGTCCAAAAATGATTGAGTGTCTGTGGCCTAGTTAGACATTGAGTAGTAGAGCTTTCTAGTTTTTTATTGCATAGGCAATGGCTGGACTTGATGTGGCAGAGCCTTAAAACTGACATAGTCAGGAGCAATTTCAAGTGCAAATTTACTGTTAGCACCAGTTCACAAACTGTCTGGGGAGCCACACTAGCCCTGAATTTGAAGACAGAGCAGTTTTACCATTGCTTTTTAAATTAATCTGGCTTTTACTACCTATTACATATTATCTTCATGTTTATTTTATTAAAAAAAGGAAAAATTGTCAGGGTTATAAAATGAATAAGGAGGAGTTATGTGGCCACAACCTTTGTAGCTGAGTTTTATGTTTTTTATTAGCAAGCCAAGCAAGATGGAGCAGGCAATAAAAGTTTTACTACACTCTTCTACTGTTGCTTTCAACTTCCTTTCCTTACATTTCAGATGTTTATAAAATAATTGTGGTCATGATTAGCACAGTAAAATAATGTGCAAATGTGTTGTGTTATGGTTGCTATAGACACTGGAGCATTTTGAAACTGAGTTGTTTCAGTATTAATTGTACTACAGTACCTACTGACCATTTCACTGGTGCATTGTGCTCAGTGGGTGCTCTAAACAGCTTCTTTTCTTTACACTCTGCTAGAAAAGGATACTCTGTCCCTTCAGTTACAGAAAATATGAAAACAAAGTAAAATCATGCTCAGATACTATATTAGATGTCAGTTTTCTGTCACTTTTGCAGCAAAGCTTTTAATATTAGTTTAATACTTTGCTGCTTAGCATTTGGTTCCTTCTGAAGCCAAAACTGAGCTGCTCAGAGACCAGACTACCAGGATTTTTTTTATGGGAAAGAGAGAAAGAGGAACAGATCTGAATCTTCCTTAATTTACTTTGAAACTTCAAATAATATTAAGTATAATCAACAAAAAGTAAAATGGGGTTTGAAAATCTCATACTATAGTTTGCTGTTTAAGTGTTTTTGCTTACTTGATATACTTTATTTTTGATAGTCTGAAGAGCTAGATCCATTCCTTGTCAGCAATTACAGCCAAGAGTATTTTCATTCTTGTTTATATATTTGTGTTTTAAGAATGTCTTGTTTATTTTCACTTTTTGAATGTATGGATTCTGAGTAATCCTTAAGTTGTTTTGAAAGTTGGGACAAAAACTTGGGGTGAAACTTAAGCCCTGTTGTGAAAATGATGTACTCAATAAGCAATTTCTGAGTACACCTACGGGTGTCCGTGGGACTACTTTGATATTTAAAATCTAAAATTTGGAAATTTCAACATATTGAAACAGGTTTAAAATGAAAATAGACAAAACATGTTCTCTGTAATATATCGGGGTTTTCAAGAAAAACAAGCAATTTTTAAAATTCTCTGTAACTGAATTAAAAGAATTCCAATGGTATGTCAATATAGCTATCAGTGATTAGTGCAGTACTCATTTCTAAGTACAGAAAAACAGAGACAATGCTGACTCTTGGGTGAGAATTGAGAATAGAGTATTTCCTTGGAAGTATTTAGTGACACAAGTTAGGCTGTCTTGCTGAGTCTTGGACATAGACAGTAGCTGTGCCCTAAGAAGAACTTAATTTTCATTACTTCACATTTCTGAAAAAATATCTAGTATTTGCTTTCTAAATTGAATGTATGGATACACCAGCACCTGTGACTGTGCTCCTTGTGCATGGCTGAACTGCAATATTGGAATGACCTTGGCAGCTTTCAGATTGGAACTGCTGATGATAATAGTCATTAATTTTTGCAAAAAGAAAAGGTTGATCCTTCTCCTCCCTCACTGAAAGACAGTGATCACTAATTTGGTGTCTGATGGGCTTTGCCTCGCTTAAGATTGCTCTATTTTCTTTCAGAATTAAAGTGGTAAGGTTTGAGCTTGTTCCTGGTTACAGAGTGAAGCTGCTTCTTCAATTGACTTCAATTTTTAACATCTGAGTAAGGAGAAACTTAACACTACCTGTAATAATGATGTAGACCAGGCCAAGCTGTGATTTAGACAAACTGATTTGGATGTTTTCTATTAAACTCTACTACATTTTTCTCAGCTCTGAGATGATTTAGATCAGTTCCACTTATCTATTCATTGCCTTCTGTATGTTTTGACAAATGAGTCTCTTGTGTCTTTCTGGAGGAAAAAGAAAGCTGTAGACTTGCTCTGAAGAGCCCTGCTGTTGGAAGAGAAAAGACAGTCTTACTGGAAAAATTCAAGACAGGACAGAAAAAAGAAATTTCTAATAGCTTTAAGGGTAAATTTTCTTAATTGCATGACAGCTTGCATCAAGATAAGGTTTTTGATTTTATAAGGGGATATTAAAGAATAATTTGATATTCAGAAGATATGAGTTCAGTTTACAAGCTGTCCTAGAGAATTGCAGCTTCATCTGGGGTAGATCACTCAATCCTCTTACGGTTCACACTCTTAAATTAAAAGGAAAAAAAGGCAACCAAAAAATCCCAAACAAACTTAAGAAAGGCAAGCTCTTCTCTTCTGGTTTGTTTTTTGTATGTGAGCCTGTGAGGTTGTAAGGCATGCCTTGATGACTTCACACAATCCTGACTTCTGTAGCCTTCTGTCTGCTGATGTTTTAGACAGCTATGGAAATACTTTGTGTAAATGGCCCAAGAGTCATGGCAACTTTTTGTGAGTGCCTGATTGTTGTATCTATGATTTTAGATAACAGAGGGAGTGTGCTGTGAAAGGGACAGTTTGGTCAGGGAGCAGGTATCATTTACCCTTGTCAGGGACTGAGGATGTGCATTCAGAAGGGTTTTGTTTCATAGAGGTTTTTCCTAGGACACTCTTTGAAAGTTCTGTTCCTTGCCGTTGATGATATGGGAACAGGATGTTTAATGTCACAGGAAGGAAGTGCAGTAATTCCACTTCTATATGGATGTGAGAGAGAAGCTTGGTAGGTTTTTATTTTTGTCATCGTGCAACTGTCTCGTACACAGCAGATAAAGGAGTGAACAAAACCACAGTATATTTGGCTCCTTAGCTCTCAGGATGTTTTCCTGAATTTTGGCTTGCCCGTGCTGAAGGAGCATGAGACTTTGCAGTCAATGCCTGTAAAAGTTTCACAAGCCTTGTTAGGCAAGGTCTCAAATTGTGTAATAGATTCTCTTTTACCCTTAGGATTTAGCAATTGGAAATAATAGAATAACAATCTAGAATAAATAGAATAATAAATAATGGAACTTGATTGCTTAAATTTGTTAGGGGAGAGGACATACCTTCCTACAAACGTTATTGAGCAGTTCCATTGTAGCAAGTTTTTAGGATAAAAATACCCCATTTATTCTGCTAGGAGAAATATTTGTGTATGGGGAAAAAAGTCACACTGTGACTTCTGCCTGGTGTGTGCTGGGGAGCTACTGAAATCAGCATTTCATCTGGCCATGACAAGTCATACAACTGTTCATGCCAATGGGAACCATAGGTATGAATTATCTCAGCTGAGGCCAAGTCTCCTGCTCTAGTAGAATACAGGATTACTTCTTCAAAGAGTGGAAAAGCTACAGATTCAGAAATATTTCGGATCCTCACAATGGAGTTTTAGAAAAACTAATATTTTTTTATCATTCTCTTTTTACTATATTTTAATGTTGCAGCAATCGTTTACAGCACTATCTCCTGAAGCAGTATCTGGGGATTTTTTTCTACTGAAAAATGCAAGACCTTCTATCACTTCTATTCAGAGAGCCTTGTCTTTCCTAGGCTTGTTTCACTCTGAAATGAGTAAGTCTGGTAGCATTTACTAATTGGTTGAGTTCCAGAAAGTAAATGAGAACAATTTGCAAAAAGCATGCTGATTTTATGCCTTTGTTATGTTATAATCAGAGTTGTTCAAATTTGTAAATCTTGAAAGGTAGAGCTTTGCAAGACAAGGAGTACAGAAAGTTTCCAAGAGTTGCATAGAGGTACTGACACATATTGGGACTATACTTACATTTAGTTAATATCTTTACTCAGTTTAGTGTGTGTGTATAATAAACACTGCAGACTTACTGTAATTGTTTCTAAATTTGGAAAATCTATGCATTTTTCTTGAACTGGCTTCAGAGATCTTCAAGAATGTTATGGCTGAGACACAGTCAGAACTTGATACGCAGTTGTATAAAAATGTGGAACTTTAGCCACAAACACATTCCTTGCTTGATTAACAATGCCAGATTACTTTAATATTTATTCTTTATGTGTTTGTAATTTACATATTTATTTCCTAATTCCATCTATTACGGATTTATTACTTCTGGTTTTTTCCAAAATTAGGTATCTTGCTAGGATCTGTGTTAAGCAAAGGATGACTTTGATCATTTGCTCTCCATGATTTGCAGATTGTGTCTTCCTCCCCAGTCAGAGAAGAAAGACTGTTGGGACTGAAAGTCCCTACTGTTCCATGGATTTTGGAGTAGTTTTGTTGGGCTGTGCCTGTGATTGAAGCCACAGTCCACTGAAAAATATCTTCCAGGTCTTGGGTCTGGAATAAATGTGCTCAAACTGATCACTAGGTCATTAGCTTAATGATCTTCATAATTTTGGCTTGGGTTCATAGCACCCTTGTAGAACAATGCAGTGTGTAGAGCTTCTGAAATTGAAGACAAACGAGTATCCTACTTTGCAGTTGTGAAATTTGCTTTATGCTCATTTCTGCAAATTATCAGGAAACAGGATGGCTGCTATCAAGTTTAGTGCAAACAAATACTGAAAAGAGTTAGTGGTTATCCCTGCTGTGTGTGTGGGCTTTCAGATTAAAATACAGTGATTTTATTCCCTCCTTAATCTTAGTGTTTGATGAGCATTTGAAAGAGTAAGCAATTTCAGTCTCCTTTAAAGCTTCTCACAGCAGGATGTCCTAAATGTTGCAAACAGAAGCCGTCAGCCAGGTCTTCAGCAAACTGTGGTGTCTTGGGAAATGGTTTTGTAATGACTGGTGCAGTCCTTAAAATATATTGTGCACAGTTACCCTCTTTACATTCTTTAATGACAATCTATTTTTAATAAAGCTATTTAGCTTGGTTAATTAGAGCTAGTAATAAATCTCCTACTCTGCTGATTAATCTAAGGAAATATCTTAAACCACACCAATGGAAAATGAGGCTGTAAATTAGCTACACATATTTTGAATTTTTATTGACATTATACTTACTAGAAAGGTCTTTTGAAGACTACAGCAGCTTTGCCTCTGGATGCAACTCATGGAGCTGACCTCCCATGGAAAACAGGGATCTGATGGAGCTGACCTTCCATGGAAAACAGGGATCTCATGGAGCTGACCTCCCATGGAAAACAGGGATCTCATGGAGCTGACCTCCCATGGAAAACAGGGATCTCATGGAGCCGACCTCTCATGGAAAACAGAGATAAAAAACAAATAGGCCATGGAAAAATGGAAAATAACCCATGACAGTAATCTCACTGAAGGTTTTGATATAAGTCTTATTTCCGCGTTTTAGTCCTGTGTTTTATGTCAGGCCAGTTATCTTAAATAGTAGGAATATAATTGGAAAAGAACTAATTATTAGTGTTCCATTGTTCTGCCTGCAGTCAGCTTTAACAATATGTATCAAAACTATTAAAATCAGAACAACAGCGATTTAAAAAATTAGGAAAATTGAGCAGAAGAGAAAAAACAGAGTGGAAAAATAAGATAAATTTGGTTTTTCAAAATAGTAATATAAATAGGTACATTGTGTGAAGCTATGCAGCATTTCTGAGAATTAATAATTTTGGTTTTCTGCAGGATTCAGAGTTCCCTGTTGATGCTGGAGGGACTCCATCCTTTGAGGGTGCTAAAGAACACACTCAACCCCTGAAATCTGGACAGTATCAACTGAGCAGCATTTTGAAGGTGCACGACTTCGCTGTGAGCTGGTAGGAACCATGAGCAGTACATTAATTTTATTACGTGCGTGTGGAGTTTTATTTTTCAACAGGTCATTGAGAAGCGTTTACTGTAAGCAAATACCTGAAAAATTACCAGCAGCAGTCAGGGGACTTCCTCTCTGAAGGATGTGAAAGTGGAAAAACTGATCATGAAATCATGGGAGTGAAGTGGTAGTGGGAGCAGTAAATACAGTAAAACACCTGGGCAGAACTGTTTACAGATGGAGATTCTTCTTTTATGTAGGAAGGGTGGGATTTGGTTAGTAGGTATAAAAACAGAAACCAGAGATGACTGTAAACTCAGGTTCCAGGAAACTGAATTATGGTGCTGAATATTTTTGCAGTTTGTATTTGATTGCAGTTTATTCCCCTGGGTCAAAAATCAGAAGAGTTGAAATTTAGATTGGCTTGTAAGCAATGATATTTCAGGGCTTGCTAGCTGCAGCTGAGGAAGACTGAACCTAAAAATATATATATAAAAAAAAAAAAAAAATTCATAGCTAAGTTCTGACAATTCTGACACATTGACTAGGTTTGAATGTATTTTCAAATCAATTATAAAAAAATATCTTTACTCATTTAATACTTATAATGCAAAGGTCACATGCACTTGCTTTTGGTGACTGCCCATGTTTTACAGCAAATAACCACCACAGTGCTCTGAGCTTTGGCCTCCATGGACAGGATTGTGCTTAGTCTCCCAGATGCTCAATTTTGGTTTTCTGTCTGTTTTGCCTAACTTCCTCCGAAATTACATCATCATATTGGTCTAAGTATGAAAGAGAGCTTGCAGCTTGTGCCTCTGTGCTGCTACTCAGAGGAGGCTGCAGCAAATCTGAAGGACACCAGGTTCAAGACTAGTGTGTTTAAAAAAGTACAAACCAGAAAGAAAACCAGTCTGGAGAAGGAAGGCACTTCCACTCTGGACCAGATTTTCAGCAAATTGAGGTGGAAGAAGCATCCAGCTGTGACCCTTGCAGGCTGCAGCAGCACAAGGTGTTGGTGCAGAAGTCCAGGCTCAAGTCATCATTTCCTTGTTACTGTTTGCCTTGTTAAAAGTCTGCCTTTACCTGTAGAGGAAGCCAGGTTTCAGTTGCAAAGTACTTCTGAATGTTGTTACAAACTACTTGTGAATCTGAAAGTATTTAATATGTGATTGAAAGTATTAGAAGCTCTGGAAGCTCTGGTCTAGTGAGGAAAGGACATCTCTAACAAAGTTTTTCCATTATTTTGTAACTGAACAACAGCAGATAAATATGATTGTGAAAGACTATTCCTTGTTTTCTTTCTCTTTCTTGAATTATATTTTTATATAATTTCTGTAGATCCTTACATCCAGTGCTTCTGGTTATTGCTAGCAGAGATACTTAATGTGCTGAGAAATTCTAAGTATTTTTTGCAGTTCGTGAATGGATATCACACCTTAAGGATACAGTGCAATTTTCAGCAAGCAATTTTCTAAAATAAAAATAAATTGGATGTCCTTAAACTTATTTGGTAATGCTTTAGAACTTGCTTGGAGAAACAGCAACTATACTGAAAGAAACCTGCCAGCGAGGATGTGTATTTAATTTTATATACTGGAAATATGATGTTGACTTTCATGTGAAGATGCTCCTTTAAAGAAAATGAGGGTCTGGGATGATGCTCTGAAATTAACTGAAATGCTTATTTTAAAAATGTGATAATGTAAAATCACATTAAGAACAAAATAATTTTAAGTTGTGCTTGAAAAAATGTAAACAAAGTGACGGAACTTTTCATTTGTTTAAAAAAGTCTCTGTGTACATTGTGTGTGTGGGGGGGTGTAGTTTCTACACATTTATCTCTGTCTGGAAAAAAACACTTAAAACATTATTTCAATTTAACAATTTTTTTTTCCTATCTGAATACTGCTACTTAAAACCAGCCTTTTTAAGTGATGGAAAAGAGAGACTGATGTTTTTGTTGTTAGTGCTACAGGCTCCATGGTAGCCTGCTTTGCATTTTTGTTTTTTGTTGGGGTTTTTTGTTTTTTGTTTTTTTGACAGTGTTTCCTACAGTATTTTTGTAAACACCGTGCTCAATTTAAAGCAATTTTGACAGAGGAATAAAAGACTCAGGAAGTCCTGAGGTTCCCATGTCTTTCAAGAGAACTGATATGTATTGAAGAAAAGATCACTTTTAGGATCATTTTGGCTGCAGGTGATGGAGAACTCAGGGAAAAGAGAAGTTGCAAATTTTTTGGGAGGAAGAACTGCAAATGGAGCTCATACCTTATTAGATACTATAGGATCCAATCCCAAGGCACACAGGTAATGCACACAGAGCTTGGGTTTTTAGTTTGGCACAGCAGCTATTCAGTTCTGAATCTAGTTTTCCAAAAGGTTAGTAAATGCATAAATCAAGATTTTTCAGAGCAGAACGACTTAGATTAAATTATCTGTGAGGGAATTAAATAAAAATAGCCCATCTAAAGAAATTCCAAACATTCACTAAATGTATTTCTTGTAATTATAATTGTTTATCTGATTTTACAAACACAAGGGGAAATCCATATGCACTAGATGAAAACTCATTTTTTCTTTTAGTTAAATAGGATAGATGGAAAACGTTCTGTTGACTTAGGAGACCAGATTTTTCTCACCAGAACCAGTATATCAAAAGGACAGAACAGAATCTGGTTTGAGTATGGGTATTACTGGGTTCTTTTGCATTTCTATAGAAACTGGAGCACCTGCAAATCCATATTCACAGTTTGCACAAGGTCACATACATTAGTTCTTCAGACTTTCATCAATATTCAATGAAGTGCATGTTAGTGAAGGGGGAGGAAAAATCCCTTGGGAAGCCGTGTTTATTTGCTGCTAAGCTGAATGATTCCCACTTCTCAAATCATCACAGAGGCATTCCTTTTCTGCATTAAATTCACACTGCTCCAGTAAATATACTGGTGAATCTTACTGTGCCTACACAGTAGCACTGTAATAAGATCTACAGTGGCTAAAGGATCTTCCTTAATCTTACTTGTCCACTTTCTCCTCACTTGCTTTCTTCATCTTTGCTGTAACCTTTTGTATCATTTCCCAGGGAAAATACCCCTGCAGTCACCACATGCAATGCTGCATCAGTCCTGGTTTATCTTGTCCTCACCTGGGAAAAGAAAGGTGCCCACACAAACACTATTCAGTGCATTTTTAATGTTTAGCACAGCGTTGGAAACCAGGAGAATGCCAGGTGTTCTGGTGGAGAGATGATTAGCCAAGAGGAGGCTGAAAAAATAAGCAATAATCATCTTGGCTTTTTTGGTTATTTTTTAAGATGTCATGGTCTTGTCCTCCTTCCTTCCTTCCCAAGCCTCACACAGAGGTTACAGTCCTCCCTTCAAATCCTATTTCCTGTTTATCATTGGCAGGCACAGTTTTGATGCACTTTCAATCAGAATTACCATAGAAATTGTAAATATATGGCCTAATATAGGTGCCAGGGGACATTTGCATGAGATATTAGGAAAAAATTTCTTCACTGACAGGGTGGACAGGCTGGCACAGGCTGCCCAGGGCAGTGGTGGAACCGCTGGAAGTGTCCCTGAAGGAAAAAGTGTACATGTGGCACTTGGGAACATGGAGTAATGATGAGCCACAGTGCAGCTGGGTTGGACTTGCTGATCTTTAGAGGTCTTTTCCAACCTTAGAGATTTTGTGACTGTCTTTTATTCATTCATTCATTCATTCATTCATTCATTTGTTTATTTATTTATTTATTTATTTATTTATTCTGTTTTAAACTGATCTTTTACCTACTAAGTGTAGCTGCACAAATAGGAAATGCATATTATTCTTGTTTACATGTAACCCGATGTTCTCAGATCCTTTATTCTTGTTTGATAGTTTGTAAAATGAAAAGGTAGAAAATTTTGCTAATGCTCTGCCTAGGCACAGTAAAAATAGGAAGGTGGAGATAACAGTAAAGAAAAGCAAATACAAAATGTTTAGTGATTATCTCACATTTCCTGATGGTCCAGTAAAAGATAACTTTTCAATAGGGTCTAATTCATCATTGTATCCTACTATGTTAGTTTCCCCAATATTTTATCAGTGGATTCCAGAGAAGATTTAAAAAACTTATCTCCTTGGGAACCATGCAGATTGACTTGTGGCATTGAATTGTGTCACTGAAATTAAAGGTACAATCTTGAGCTGGAGGTAAGAAAGTTCTGCAGAGCCCTGCACTCTTTTTCCTCTTCAGTTCACATTTACTTTTTCTCCTTAACTGCTGAGCACATAATGTGCACACAGATGCACGTCCACATCACACAGAGGAGCTAACTATGCAGGGAAGAGAATCCTTTGAGTGTTGACATGAGGAAATTCTTTTGGAATAGATTATAGCCTGAAGTTTGCTGTAAAGTGGGTGGCATTGGTGTGTACTGTCTTTCAGAGTTCCAAGTTTTCCCTTTAGTTGGTAAGGTGCTGAGGCACAGGGAATTAGGCAGAGTATGAAGAGCAAGGTGTTTTGTTCTGTTGGTCAGAATGGACACCTGCTCTGTCCTGTGTTTTGGTCCTTTCTAGACATAACTCCCCATTTTCTTTTTCATTCCCAAACTTTGGCTTTCTTAGAGTTACTTGTGGGAAGAGCAGGACATTGAAATCGTGTTGTGTGTAAACAAAGTAGCAAAAGTAGCACAGATGATTTTTAAGCATACATCTTGGTAATCCTTTTTGCTGCTGCTCCTATTTGCCAAGAGCTCTGCATTAACATCTCAGAGCAGCTTTGTCATGGTCTGTCTTGTCACTACCCTTGTTATCCTTCTCTGTGATGCCTGTGGAGTTCTGACAACAGTCACCCTGATGGTTTGCTGAGACTGCTGCCTGTCAGGCTGACAAATGTTGGCTCCCTTTTTCCTGTGTTCTGCCCATTTGTTTCCATCTCTCTATTGCCTTAGAGCTGGTGAAGTAATATCATTATTCTGTCTCTGAGCAATGCCAAGCAGAATAGGATCTGTCTACCAAGAGGTGATCAGTTGTATGGATCTTTGTGTCCTTGTGTAACACAAGGTAGGAAGGAGGACTCAAAGTCCAAAATTCATGAGTAGATTTCCTGTTGAAGAGTTTACTGAGGTAAAAAAAACCCTTACTAATTATTTAAACCTTCTTCTTGCCTCCTAGGGCATTAGAAAAGATTTTTTCTTATTAAATCACATTTTTCCATTAACAGTAAAACTTTTTAATTGTGCCATCATATGCTGATTTCTTGCATGAGTAACCAGAGTGAATTGGAGATTTGCATTAGCAACATGAGCTGCTGCTTAATTTTCCTACAGAAATTATACCTGCTTTTAAAGGAATATGATGTACATGCACCTCTTGTATCAGGAAAGTCAGAGAGAACTGGGGCTGCTCAGCCAGGAGAAAAGAAGGCTCAGGGGCAGATTTCATCCATCAGTGTGCACAAATATTGAAGGGAGGATGCTAAAAGGTGCCCATAAAGACACACATTAGTGTGCATAAATTTAATCTAATAAGACTCATTAATTTTCACATCTGCTGAAGAAGTGTAGACAGTGAGTTGCAGGATTAGATTTTTACATGTGCTGAAATATTCAAATACTCAATTTGGCCCCTTTTGAAACATTCAATTTCTGTGTCTTTTCAAAAACAAAAGCAGTATGAGTGGAAGCTTGGGTTAATCTTTATCTCCTTGTATATATGACAAGAAATTCCTGATTCTCATGTTTTATTTTCATCTCTCCATTTGATCAGCCTTTGAACATATTTGAAGAAACTAGTGTTAAAAATGGTTAAATGTAAAATTAACAAGTCACTTAGTGCATTTTCCATGACATAAAGGACAAAATCCAGCAGCTCAGCTTGGATCACTCTGACCCATCAGTCTGTACACTTGCAGTAAGGGTTTTTCAGGATGTTTTAAACATTTAACTTTCCCAGATAAACCTGTCAAGAATTTTAGCATCAAATTAATGTTGTTAATAATTTTTTTTATCTCTCTGTCTGCCATGTAGAAAATTCAAGTACTTTCCTTTGAAAAATTCTTGCATTAATGCCTTTTTCCCCCCATGACTGGCCTTTATGAGTAGTATGAATGTGTGTTCAAACTGCACATGAAGTTCTTACTC
The DNA here is from genome assembly GCA_013399915.1 of Illadopsis cleaveri. Classification (NCBI taxonomy): domain Eukaryota; kingdom Metazoa; phylum Chordata; class Aves; order Passeriformes; family Timaliidae; genus Illadopsis; species Illadopsis cleaveri. The sequence continues at coordinate 58,023 of VXBB01010736.1, forward strand.
TTCTGCAAAGAACAAGTGACAAATAAAGCCTGCAAGTGTGGGTTCACTCCACATCACTTACAGAGGCTGGGAGGAATTCCCTGTGTGTGTGCCCTGCCAGCCTTGTGCATGTCCTTATGTCCCCAAGCAGTCCTGTGAGACAGCATTATCCTCCTGTGAAATCATTCCTGCAAGATTGCCCCAGTGGAAGATCCAGGAATTAAATTCATGTCTTCTGAGTCACAGTTCAGTGCCTTAACCCTCAATGTCAGAGGATCACTGTTTTCTATGCAAAATGAGTTAATTTCTGTCTGCATTAAGGCCCCTGTTGGAATGGGAGGATTGCTTATTGTACAGGCTCTGCAACAGCTTGGACACAGTTTATGAGGAGGGAGCACTCAAGAGGAAAATGTCAGATGTAGTTTAGCTCCCTGTAAATGCAGTTTAATAGAGAGGAAAAGTGAGCTCTCTGTGAATAATCAGTGAGAACTGTGTGTAGCTCACACTTGGAGAAGCTCTGGGAGGCCTTTGTGCCGTGGCAGTAGGAATGCAGAACTCCAACCCTCTCACCCTCCTTTGGAGCTTTTTCCATCTAACAGAACAATAAGAAGGGAAGTGAATGGTTCCCTTGGCTCCACCTTTCCCTGTTTCCCCGCGGGGTAAATGTTCCTTCCTGCTCATCTCTAAAGCTTTGGGCTGTCAGAGTCTTTAGAAGCCTTTTTGTTTCTCATTAGCTCTGTCTGCAGCTCTGGCCACGAGCGATGGCTCCTGAGGGGAGGCCTTGGCTGTGGCTGGAACAGGCACTTTGAAACCATAGCAGCAATAATCTGAAGGATAATCTCAAGGCATGTTGTGGTTTTATGGTGCACACATGGAAAGAGCAGGGTATCTCTGTAATTTTATTAGTGAACAAACATCTTTACCAGAAAAAAGGACAATTTTTAGCAGGGTCAGCAGAGGGAAAGCATATGATATATTTTAGTCCTACTAGCTATCTTCATTGTTATTGAGCAGATTTTGCAGAAGAAGTACTTGTTTTC
>VXBB01010736.1:75520-86363 GCA_013399915.1 Illadopsis cleaveri
TCTTTTTTTTTTTTTTTTTTTAATAAATTTTTATCCATGCTGGCAGAATTTCCACGGTCATAGTGAGGTTTCAAGACTTGCCTTTTTTCACCTTCCAAGTCAGGAGTTCAGCTCTAAGGGTAGCAGGAGATGTAAGGCTGGGGAGGGAGGCAAGGCAGACTTAATTTCCTTTTACAAGATGGATTTTTTACCATATTTTAAGGGAACCTACGAATTTGCTGTGGTGTCCCAAGCAAGCATTTTTGTGAAGCTCCAACTGTTCCTCAGTTGTCAGGATCAGTTCTCTCAGTTCAGAAGCTTGGTAGTTTCCAATGCATCTGCACTTTGGTATCCTTAGAGTGAGGTAACTGAAACTGTAAAATAAAATGATTTCCTGTTAGCCCCTGCACAAGTGTCTAAGTTGAGAACAGAAAGAGCTGCAAAGCTCAAAGGGAAATACTGTCCTTGAATAACAGGTGTTTCCAGTGACCACAACTTATGGATTTAATTTGGCAGGCTGTGGATAAATGAGCTGGGAAATGTCACTTCAGTCAATGCTGAAAATTTAATCAGTCTCTGCTTTAATCTGTATTTTTTTTTTGTTTTAAATTTGTTTAAATCCTCATCTGCTGTGTTTTCAGTTAAATAGCAAGAATTTGGTGTATGCAAAAGCACAGGACTTATATACATATTGATGTAAGAAAGTATAAATAACTGCACACTCTTGAAATAATTTTAACATTAAAATGGTGCTAGGGTTGTGTGTTTGACTTTTATTAGTCACACTCGTTAAATTTTTTACTGTGGGAGAAGATATTTGGTTTCAATTATAGGAACATTTTCAAGTGTTTCAAATGTAAAAAAAAAAGTAATGAAAATGAGATACATTTACCTCTATGTAACTAATGTGTAGCTGTCAGTAACCTGTAGTATTAGCACCAAGTCAGCATTGGTTATTTGGTAATCATTTTATCATGATATTGTGATCACTTCAGTAGTGAAGGGTAGACAAGGGCAGCAAACATTCATCTGCAATGGTTTGGCCTTTGGAGCACAAGTTGGAGTTGGAATTCTGCTTTCAACATTGGAGCTGGTTTGCTACTAGCCTTGAACCTGTTGGAGAATCAATTTAATTTACACTGCAGGATCCAGTATTTTCTCCTGTTCTGCAATAGCCAACTTCAATATTTCTTTGAAAACCCCAAGACTTTCTATAGGAAGTACAATATATTAAGATGTACAGTAAATTTTGAGAGCATAAAGGTATACATTGTAAAATACATTTGTTCTTTTTTTCAAGTAGTCTTTATATCTGTCCAAAAAAGCAATCATGGAAAACCTAATGGAAACAGAGGAATGACAGTAATAATTCATACTGCTTATATGAATCTGAGGGTAACAAAAAACCAGGAAATACTGTTGAGGAATTGAATAATCAGAATTCTTTGCTGGGTGAAAGGCTGAGGTTTATGCCCTACTGTATCTCCTGGAGCTTGTTTTTTCATGTTTCTTCCCATAGATGCTTATGGATATTCTATTTTTTTAATTTTTTTTTTTTTTTGGTGGAACTTTTCTGATGAATGGAATATGAAAGTTGACTGATGCAATACCAGTGTGGAGCTGTGTTATATTTTAAATACCAGCACATTTCAAGGTGTGTGACTAAAACTGAGGAAGTAAAGCTGCTTCTTTAGGTTCCCCTTGGAATTTCCTCTGAGAAGGCTGTTAGAGTTTAACACGTTTTCAGTCTGTCTTCGTAACTACTTTAGTAACTGAATCAAATAAAAAAGTATCTGCCCTTTAATTAAAAGTATATTTCAAAGTTTTATGGAGGGTTAATGCAGAAGTTTATTGTTAAAGAGCACTGTGGCCACCTTTGAGAAGGATGGTGTTCTGATTGTAATTTTATGAAATCTGAAATAATGAAATCGCAGTCTGAGATAGGTAAAACTCTTCTACAGCTCAATAAATTAGTTTTTTAAGAATTCTTGCATAAGTTTGATTTCCACTAATCATCATTTCAAGTGCTATGCTGGCAGGAAAGAGATGCCTATTTCTGTCTTTTCTGAAAATGAAACTCCACAAAGCAAGATGAAAAGAGGGATTTTTGGCAAACTGATGCCTACATATGTGTGCAGTTGTAAGTGGATTAACAAATTGCCTATAGAATATATAATATTTCTTAATAAGTCTTTTCTGAATAAATCTGTGTTCAGTAATGTTGTGGACCTTAGGGATCACTTGGAATTTTTATTAAGTGCCAATTTTTAAAATCCATTCACTCAGTCCTGCAATCGTTACAACTATTAAGCAAAGTATATTTGTGATTGTGAATAGGAATTGCACTAATGAATTAATTTAATGTAAAGGATATGCAAAGGTACCAAGTTTCAGATATCACATCCTTTTATGATCCTACAGCTTTGCTGCTTTTAACCATGAAATGGGTCAGAGGAAAAGGAGCAAATCAGTCTCTTAGGAAATTTGTTTTAAATCACCAACTTCATATTCTTTATGGAATAAAGAATTTAAAGTAAGTACCACATTGAATGCATCAAAATGGCACACAAGTGGTTTAAAAGACCTTCAGTTATTCATTTCCCCTTTTTATCCTTTAATAGACAGTTGATGTGTCTTCCACTACTCTATTCTCAAGAGCATGGCTTCCTCACAGTAATGTAATGTTTGTCTAACAAGAAATGGAATGTAGCCCACCAAAATGTAGACCTTTGCTAACGTGTATTAACACTGCAATTTGGACAGTTTCCAAACTCTTAATGATACTTCTTCGGTGCTGCTGTCTTCATCCAACAGTCATGAAGACTTTATATAATCCAATCCAGAAGTTCACAAAGATGAAGTTCACTTTGTGGTGGTGCTTTCTGTTCTCCCTGCATCTCTTGGGACAGCTCAGCCCACAGAATCACTTATCACAAAGCTGATTATTAAAGTTACTTTTACAATACAAGGAGTGCTGGTGTGATATGTGTGTAATATGTAAAATTCATGTTTCCTGAAGCTATTGAAATTGGAGGATCAAATGTGATACCCTATTTAAGTGTTCTGTGTATTGCAGCTTTGTTAAGAGGAGGGTAAAGTTCATCATTTAATGTGTGTCTGAATTTTAAGGTGTAATAACTGCAAATTGGGACTTGGAAAGATTTTGTTTTTCTCTATTACTAGAATGAAATATTTTATTTCAGGTGCTTTCAAAGTTGTTTTTAGTCCATTAAGTAGATGGTCTGTTTCAAGAAAGCACAGAGAAATAGTCAAGAGTGGCTGTGCATGCAATAAAATCAGTAAAGCTTAGCTGTGTAAGAAAATAACCACGTTTATAGTGTTCCATTCAATCCAGTTTATGTAACAAATGTGGTTATGGCTAGCCAAAGGCCCTCTGTTGTGGCCATGATGGTGTTAGTGAATGACAGAATAATTTAGCCAAAGATGTTCAGTCCAACCTGTTCTAGGAGATCCAGTTTTGAAGTTAGATCAGGTTGCTCAGGCTCCTTCTTCAAAAAATGCATAAAAATACCCTTAAAAATTGGCTCTGAAATATCAAAGTCAAGTCCAGTGAGGAGGCTGCAAACTGTCCTGTCTGTAGATTATTGGAAGTTTTATATTCTGTTGGCTATTGAATCCAGATTGAATTTCTGGTGCCTGCTCTAGCTATGGTGCTGCCCCTTGTTGGATGTTCTGTAGGGTGGGCTGGAAATAGGTTTGTGATAGGAAGTGTAAATATGGGAGTATTTAATGTAAGTCAATATTAAAAGCCAGTCAAATCAATTGCTTGTTCCATTTCCAGTATTGGCTTTTTCTACTTTAAGATGTTCAGGATGAAGTGTGTTGGCTCAAACTGTCCAAAATTAGACCTGTCATTCTCTGTGAAGTCCCAAGACAGCAAAATTAAATGAGCAAACTGTCATGGAACCAGAAGTTCAAAATAATAGTTAAAAACATGAAACTCAATGGTTTTTATCTTGGCATTTTTGCTAAACATTTCCTGCTTGCCATGACAACGCTGCGCCATGACAATGCTGCAATTTACTAGTGATTTTTTAATGGAAAATATAAGCAACAGTGGAAATTCTGGGAATTCTGATGCTGGGAACTGTTGGGAGAGTGTGTGCAGAAGCTCCTCCTGGAACATGTCAATAACTTTGCCATTTCCAGCTGGGTTTACAGTGAATAATAAAATCAATAAAACGAGAGAGCTGTCCTTGGTAGGGTTTTGTTCCTTCTGTCCGACTGGAGCAGCGTTTCTGGCATCAATGGGAGAGTCAAGAGGGACTTAGGAGAACACCGTATTAAAAAAAGAACAAACACCTGCTTATGTTACTGTGTGCTGTGAGTGCTCCTGTGGGTCTCTGAAAGCAGAGAGATAGATAAAAATTTGAAAGCTGTTGACTGTCAAACATGCAGAGAGACCTTTCTTTTTCTAGACTTCATCCACAGTTTAAATATTTCAATGCATTTTTAAGGTGTTTTTAATAATATTTTCTTATGAAGTCTTGAAGGCTTCAGTCTGAAATCTCTTGTCTTCAAGGCAGAACCAACCTGCTGCTGACTTCCAGTTGGAGTTGCCAGTTTGAGGATTATCCAGTGAAATGTTTAGTTGATGTTTTGGGGCTCTTTTGCAAGAATAACTAAAGCTAACTAAAGATGTATAGCCCAGGCACAGAAACTAATACAGCTGCATAAATATATGATGGCAAAAGACTTGTGCAGAACTCTGGACTACTTCTTCTTACCTGTTTCTAAAAATAGAGGAAATCAATTAAAAGTAAGAGTGCAGAGGAGAGAGTAAATGAGTTAAGCAGGAAGCCCAAGAGACAGCATTGGGGTGCATTTGAGGGTGATTGTTGTACCTTTTCATTCTCCTTTCAGCAGGACCATCATGAAAATATTGTGAGGGAGAAAAGGCCTCCTCCAAGTGATTGAATATGAATGAATATTAAAAGGGATAGAAAAAGAAAGCCGGAGTTGATGACTTGCTCCTTTGGGACAGAACTGGTATTTCTATCAATAAACTGGTCAGGGCCTGAAACACGCAGTCAAAGATAATACAGATGGTAAAAAATCATCTAATAGTACAACAGAGGAGATGGTGTGAGGTCATGGCAGGATCATGAGGGATGAGAACATAGTGGCAGAAAAAGCAAAAATTTAACCAAAGTTTTCTGAACTAGCAAAACCTATGCATGAGGTGAACTGAGGGAGGAAATAGTGATTTTGGAAGTGACTGAAGCTTCCCTGCTTTACTGTAATTAAGAGACAATTTGAGTTAATGTTATTAGGAATAGGGTAGAATAACTGAGGCACTTTTTAGAAAAGATGACTGAAAAACCAACTTGAGTTTCTTTAGCCTTTTCCTAAATTTTGTGCTGACAGAGAGCAAGCTTGTGTACATCAGGAACTGAATGGCTTATAAAAGCACTTCACCCCTGTGCTGGGCAAAGCCAGGCTTTGTCCTGGGGCTCTAGGGCTGAGTCTCAAAGCTGGGACAGAAGGGCAGTTGGATTTGCTTGTGACAGTAATGAAGTGCAGCCATTAATTACATTTACATGCCTGCATGTAGGGGTTCAGAGGAGGCATGAGGCTCAGTGTTTGGAAAGCGTTCATAGGGAGAGATCCCTGCTGTCCCCCTGGGTGAGAGAGAGGACTTAGAGTGTGAATTATTAATAGTTTATGAAGAGCTCAGTCAAGCACAGCTCTCATTTGCATCTCTGCTGCTAACGAGCTGTTTGCAGTCTCAGATCAAGTGAAAGTGATCAGAAAGCCCGGGAGGGAGTGGAATCCTTGGGAGTCCTTGGAGACATTTCCCTCAACTGCACAGGGAGGGAGAGTGGGGACAGCAGGGCAGGACAAAGAGTCCCAGGCCAGGGCTGTGACTGCATTGCTATTTCTGTATTGTGTTCTGCTAAAATGAAATCTGTTAGCCAAGCCACCACATGGGTAGAGACAGGATGTAAAGCTGTGTTGTATCAGAAGCTGTCTGCAAAGGCAAATACAGATGTGTAGTTTAATATAGGTTGTGCTTAGAGGGAAAAAAACATACAGCTAATCTAAAGAGGGCTTTTCTGAAGCAATATTTTATTTAGAATTGAGGAGGAAAATGATGGATTGAGCACCTCAGAGCGAGAAGTTAAAAAAAACTCCTTCCTCCCACCCCCCAAGCCTCCTTTCCCTCAACAGCCTTTTTAGGCATAGCAGCCAAGCAATTAATTGAAGTTCACTAGGAGCCTGTAATGAAAAGTCTAACATCATGTAGCTGCTTTCATTAATAATATCATTGTCTTTTGTCAACTTTAATAGCAATTGGGTTTATCCAGCTGGAAAAAGTTAGACAAAGACAGATAGACAGGCAAGTCTGTATACTGTCAATTGACTTAAAATGAAATGCAGGTTTGCTTTTTAAAATATATCAAACCTGACGTTTTATTCACTTTTTAGGTTCACTTTTCAAACTGTATGTGGATGCTGTCAGAAGTTTGGCTAATGGAATGAAAAGGTAGTTCTGGAGGACCATGGATGTCACTTAACAGGGGCTGCTGGTTAGGGATTTTATCTTGCTGTAAAGATAAATATCTTGGCAACCTAAAAGAGCTGGAAATGAAAGGGAAAATTGAGATCACAGTTATTATGTGGCAAAAAATTTAAGCAAGCATTGTATTCTCTTCTTGGATTAATGATTCTGTAAAATTTATATCTACAACAGGACTTGGAACACCATCCTGTTAATTAGGGTGTTAGTATAATTTTAATCTCCTAACTGTGAAGTGATAAATAATGTCAACATGCATGTCAGTGCATCCCTTGGCAATCAGAACTTCCCAGGGAAGTGTGTTTGACAGTTACTGGGGGATGAGGAGTGCTGGTTAAATGCTGATCACTGGAGCAAAGCCAATCCATCATTATTATACCCCAAGCAGGCATTGTGTTATTGAAAGTCTTGGTTACCTTTGTTTCCCCAGGCTGAAATTGTTCTGTAAGTCATCTTAGCGTTAATTATTCAATAATGATATTGAAAACGTACTGTGCAATCACCCGGGTGTGTTCCATCATTGTGGTTTTGTGCTTCATTAAATAGTAATTGCCTGGAAGCAAATGATCATCAGGTGTCAGTCTCCACAAAGATGCATTGGTTTGCTCTTCACTGCCAGATTAGGAAGTGATTGGAAATTATTTTCATTGTTTCCTCATTCTTTTGGCGTATAGTGTTCTGATGAAGTGAAATGACAGCTGTTTAATAGCAGTGTTTGGTTATAATCCTGAAAGGAGCAAGGGAGTGATTGCTTTGCTGATGGCTCCACTGTGGTGGCTGTACTTCTGTCCCCTGATGTTCAGCATGTTGTGTGTTCTTTGTGTTTGGGATGGGTAACGCATCTTGGATGGTGATGGTGGTGAGAAATTTCAGCTCTTCAAAGGGACAGAAGGTTCTTGAAAGAAGTCTTTTAAAGGAGGGTTTAATCTACTAAGTGTGAGCTTGTTTGGTGCAATTTCTCAGCAGCAGTCACAGGCACAAAGGGGAGGCAGATCCCAGGGATCTGAGTAGTGATAACCGTGTGTTTGGTGAAAATTAATGCTAATGTCTTCAACAGTGATGGAGATCAACACACTGATGGAACCAAATAATTTAGAGTAAAGCAGTGGAATGAGTATCAAGGGAACCATGAGCTAAAACCACAGAACCATAGAATGGTTGGGGTTGGAAGGGACCTTAAAGCCCATCCAGCGCCACCCCCTGCCATGGGCAGGGACACCTTCCACTATCCCAGGCTGCTCCAAGCCGTGTCCAACCTGGCATTAATTAGGATGATCTCAAGGTATCCCTGAGTGTACAGGGTCCAGAGCAGCCAGGAATCATGAAGCTTGGTTCTCACTTTTCTCCTGGGCAGATGTTCTGTGCAGTAAAGGAAATGGTCAAGTTTCCTTTCCATCATCTGCAGTGCCTGGGCAGAATTCCTGCCTGCCTTGTTGTGCTCATTCTTAGGCAAGGAATCAACCTGAATTTTGGGCTACTTCTTCCTGAGTGCGATTGTGCTTCCACTTCTTAAAAGTTTTGTCTTCAGGAGCTTTTCTTTGCCCTGTAATTTACTTGTTTTGAGTGTGTGGAATTGGTAGAGTAAATCCCCCCCAGATCTTTGTCTGTGTGGAGCTGTGGGAACTGTCACTCTGTTATCCCCAAGAAGAGATAATTCTCAAGTTCAAAATATGCAGATAATCACTGTCAAATACCACTTTCCAAAAAGGCACAGTAAAACTAACAACTTTTTTCTTGCTCAGTGAATAGTATTCAGATGCTTAGTAGTAACGAAATTAATGTTTATTAATAGCTTGTCAGGGGAAATGGCACTGACTAGGATGGGAAGCAATAGGGACTGTGAGATGTTGGCTTCACTGGAGTATGAACTGCTGCCTGTCTTAGATTAATTTGCAGTGGGAGGAACATCAAACAAGTGGCTGTGCTTGACCCAGCCCAGATATGCAGTAGAGAGAAAATCTGCAAGAAGTGATGAAGCTGATGTCCCTCTTGATAAAGGTTTTTATTATTAATTTTTTTTCTCAGCTACAGAAGAACACAGGGGTAGAGGTGCCTTTGGCTTGGCATCCATTTGGTTTTCTCATATAGTATCTTACCTATGGTAAGCACAAATTTACTTTGAAAAATAACATGACAAGTGACCCAGTTTTGTAAAACCAAAGACCTTTGCTCTGGGTTTTGCTGAAGTTAAAGGACTATATAGTGAGTTCTGATAGTTGTGTACTGTCCAGAATACTGGAAAATCCCTCTTTTTCATCTCAATAGGTGAATGACAAGAAAATAGTACTCTTTGCAGTATGGACATTTGTCCTTGTTGTACTGCTCCTGAGAAAAACAGTGAAAATAATATTTTAAAATAACATCATAATGATAACAATATTTTTTAAATTATTAAGAACACCTCAGTCAAAGTTTTCCTTTGATACTTGCTTACAGAAGCATTGCATGAATGCACAGAAGTGAAAATACTTATGATTCCTCTGTTAGGAATATTGGAAATCAGAGCAGAGATGGTCCATGTGTGTCATTTCTGCAGGAATGTGGTTGTGGTGCAATGCAGACTATTTCCCTTGCTCTGAAATGCACACTTGGGGTTTAGGAGATGCCCAGTTCTAGGGTGAGCCCTCAGTGGGAATGGGTGTCCCTGGAGCTGGATGTGAATACCTGTGATGGGTAGGATTTGGGCAGGTTGGGTCCCCCAACTTCTCACTTAGACGCTTTTGACTCTTCTTGTGGCTGTTTTTAAAGTGTTCATAGTTTTGCTCATGAGATTTTGGGGCTGAGAGAATTACTCACTGGTTTTAAAAGACTTTAATGCTGTCAGTAAAAGTGCTGTGAGAACACCCCAAAAACCCCATAACTGAAGATATTTATGTTAGCTTCACCGTGGGGTGCCACTGGAGTTTATTAATATGACTAATGATAATACTAGGAGTAATTTGCATTCTTTTCAGTATGCAGGTTAAATACTGATTAATCACTTGATGATTGAGCAAAGTCTACCTGGAAGAACCAAGTGGTTCTGTTCTTGAAAACTGTTGTTATATGCATGAAACTTGAAAGGATGTTGTGGGCACATTTAGCTTTTGATGCTCAATTTTGCCATTTCAGTAATTTCAATTCAGGGTTGTTTTGAGTTCAGTTTTCCTTTCCTTTGCACTGTGAAATATGAATCTCATTCTATTCTTTTCACCACACAATGACGTTAGAAAATGGAAATTAAAAAAGTGTTGCTGTAGCCATGCTTTCATTCTCTGGCACTCACTGTGCCTGAGGTATGTATTTCCAAAATTCCCTTGTGAAATGTGGTATCCAGACAGCAGGACAAGTGTAGTGGGTATCAATCTGTACTTTTAGTGATACCAGAACACCCTTTTATGCAAAAATATCGGCATATTTCATGTGTGGCCAAACTGATTTAGTTCTGAATGTTCTTGCATGACACACTCCCAAATTATTTAAAGAGTATAGTGACTGGCCCAGAGGTCCAGTAAGCTGCCTTAAGTAGTTGCTGTAAATGTGGCTTTTGATCTATGGCATTTATTGATTTTTTTCTGATTTTTTTTTTTTTTTAAATCTCGTATCAGTGACTCTGGGTGATGCATCAACTGTCTGAATTCAGAGCTTTTCACTAAAAATGATTGGCTCTTTTTTTGTGAGAGAGCTTGGAAAAAAGAATTTCTACAGCAAAAATAAAAGGAACTTCTGTGTTTCACTTTTGATTAAACACTTATTTTTGCAATGTACTTTGTAGTTATGTACCTTTTAACTACATCTTTATACAACCTCTGTGATAATAAACAAGTAAAATATTGTTAGATTTTTCCTACACACATTAAGAAACATTCCAGGAAGGTGAGCATTACAGTTGTATTGATAATCTATAATCTGAACTCATCAGTGTTTCACATTTTTGTTTCTGACACCTTAAAGACTGAGAATTTCATTTAGATCAATACAGACTGAAATACCAGATCTGTGTTAAGAATAAAGCAGGTTTATCATGAGTGCAGTTCTTTCTTTCTCCAATACCTTTTGTTAACATTTTGTTTTTCTCAAATTGAGGGAGGACACTGGGGAAAAAAAAAAATAAAAAAAAAAAATCTGTCTTTCAGAAAGATTTCTAAATGCTGTTCCTGACCTTCCCTGAAAGGCTTTTGAAATAGAAAGCATCTGTATCTCCTGTAATCAGGTGCTTAATGTGCTCAAAGAACTATCCAGAAAGCTGGGATGGTGAGATCATAACAGCAATAATGACTAAAATACATGCAAGTTACTTAACAGGAGCTTTTGGATGCTTTTAAATTTTTTTTTTTTTTTTTT
>VXBB01010736.1:91303-137654 GCA_013399915.1 Illadopsis cleaveri
TTTGTTTGTTTGTCTGTTTTGTTATACACATTAGTAAAGAACTGCTATTTCCATCCCCAAAAATCTTTGCCTGAAAACCTCTAACCGCAAATTTATAATTAGAAAGAGGGGAAGAGGCGTAGTTTACATTCTCCATTCCAAAGAAGGCTCCGGCTTTCCCTGGCAGATACCTGTCTTCCCAAACCAAGACAGATTTATAAGAAAAAGAGTTTTGTTTGACAGACTGGCTTTTTTAATATGCACTGAAAGCATATTACAAATTAGGCTTTCAACTTCTTTATTAGTTACTGCATTGGAACTGTTTTGACAAAGTTATCATCTAGATTTTTATGAAAATTAGAGCTGCTTGTCCAATTCTTATGCTTTGTAGAGACTATCAAAATATTCTATGTGAAGTGCAGAACTTGATGTCCCCAAGGGAAACTTGTAAGAGCATTTAATAGTGAACCAAGAGATGTCATTGAATGCTTTGCAGTTCAGAAGCTGAAGGAGGACTTTAGTTGGATCCAGAAGGTGGTAGTAGGTACAGCAAAATCTCCAGATGCTTTATTTTATAAAGATGATTGAAAAATAGGGTTTTTTTTTAAACTTTTGGCTTGGTTCCCAACCAGCAGATCTGGAGGAAGGGCAGAAAATCTTACATTCCTTTGAAGAGCCATTTTAACTGACAGGTTTAGATAGAGATTGCATTAATAGGAATGAATACTGGTTTAATTTGTCTAAGTTCATGTATTTGTTTAATTGTGAAGGTGCAAAAGAAAGAGATTTCTATCGTTAGGGTTTTTAACATGGAGGAGGGGGAAATGGCAGCTCTGAGGGTCAGCAGGCATTTAAAACCTTTCAGTTTGGCTCATGGCTATTTTGAAATATGGGCTCTGACAGTGCTCAGGGTTACTGTGTGAAGTCTTTCTGCTAATTAACTGCTGTTTCCAGGTTGTGAAAGTTTCTAGGCTATAACTGATGATAAATACCATTGTTCTGAGGCTGAAGACATATGTAGGATTTATCAATATGAGCCCAAAATGCTCTAGTTTCACAAGCACTGCAGAAGAAACTTTGTCCAGATTTACCTTATTGTATTGAAAATCAGCAGTAGGATATGAGACAAGCTGTGGCAGAAACTGCTAAAAAAAGGCAGCTGAATTGAGTTACTTGGGAACCTGGCTGCAAATGGGAATACAAGGCCATCAGTTGAAACATCAGAAAAAATCTTTTCATGTTGAGGTGATGGCCCAGAGAGGCTGCAGAGCCCCCATGGACTTAGGAGATACTCAATATGTGACTGAAAGTGTCCTGAGCATCCTGCTGTGACCAGAGCCTTGGGCTGGATGTTTTCCAGGGTCCCCTTCCAACCTCAGTTATTATTATCAGTTATTCAGCCATTCTGGGAACAACAAGTCCCCTTGAACTTGACCATAAAAATAAAAAATTACTATTCATCAGTCCAGGAAGCCTCCTACAAGATCTTTATTCAAATTTGAAAGTGAGCTTGAGGCTGCATTTGAAAGCTACATGAGTCAGTTCAGGCCTTTGATAGTTTTCCATCAAAATACATTAATGCATCAGAGTACATTAATATATTAATAAAGATGTCGTTAAATCTTGTATCCTATAATTGATACTGACTGCAAGTCTTAAATGCACTAATTTGACACTATGTTTTTGCTGTGGAACATGCTCGTGTTTTAAATCCTCAAACCAAGCGGAAAACCTAATTAATACACAGAAAGTGTGCGAGCTTAACGAACTTGGTAATCTTCCTGAGTTCTCACAGTTAGGGTGTAAATAAAACTAAGGAACTTTTCCATGTCAGGAAAAAGGATTCACAAAATACTTTAAGAGGAAGCATTCACCCTAAAATACTCAAACTGGAGCTGTCTTTGGAAGAGCTGAAAATGAGGGAGGAAATTTATTTTTTTTTTGCATTGGAAATACTGGGCTGATAAAGTCATGAAGGTATCTGCAGTAACAGCTTTATTTTAAGTTAAATAGAAGCTGTCCTGCAAGTCGAATTTAATGAACAAATATTTTATTAGGATTCAATCTCTGATTTTTACCCTTGTTTAGTGTGAAAAAGGCAAACCTTTGGCAATCTTTGAGTTTGTTGCTACGATTTAGTATGGAGCAAAATGGATATTTAACTTAGGCAGGGTGAGGGGGCATCTGGTTAGCTCTGCATTTTGGATAGAGTACTGTATGAAATATTCCATCTCACATTTAATGATGGATTGTTGTAATGAAAAACAAGTTTGTCAGCTAGCTGGCTGCACAAGTGGAACTCCTATGGGATGGTTTAGCTCAGATACAGAAAAATGAGGTATTCTGCAGCTCAGGGTTGAGCTGAGTTCAGGTTGAGTCCCACAGAATTAGTCCCTCGGGACTAAGGCAGGCTTTGAGAAAGATTGCTGAACTCTGGAGGTCTCACTGCCGAGGCAAGAACTGTTCTGTTGATGACACTCTCAGCAGGTTAGGCATGGATGAGCAGATTGTCTTTTACAGCTCTCACCGAGCAAGGAAAATCAATTAGGTGTTTAAATGGATCCAAAGAACTGCTTAGTTCTTCCATGAAGGCATGTTTTCTCTACCTGGGAATGAGGTATCCAGCCATTCCTTGTTGAACGGGAAATGCTCATTTCCTGTCATGCTACACAGTTTGAGAAACATTGCAAGTGAATTATGTGGAATCATTATTACTTTTAGCTTTGGGAGGATCAGAATTTTGTGCTGATTGAATTAGCACATCATACATAAATTCTATGATAGATCCACTTTTACCTTCCAAAAAGTATTCCAGTTCTGTTTTAGCAGGCAAATCCACACACTGATGTGTTGAACCTCACTTCTCCCAGCCAGGCTGGAGTCAGGTTTTCTGACATTCTCATGCATCAGGACTTCATATTTCATCTGAAGTATAAGGCAAGGAGGTGAAAGCCAGCTGTGCAAAACTGCAGCCTCAGCCAGGAGCTGCTGAGCTCTTGGATGTCTAACTCTAGTAGAGTTAGGATTAAATAATGCTCTCAAGGTGCATCAGTTCTGCTTGACCAGCCTGTGCAGGCCCATTATCTCACTGGTGTGCTTGATGAGAGAGTTCTTCTGGTGCCTGCCTTGTGTTGATAAAGTTAAAGCCAGGGTTGCCCTGTTTATAAAAGAGAGCTGGGTCGACGCAAACGCAGGTCCAACCAGTATGGTCAACACTACGTGTCTCCTTTATTTCATCTGAAATGGCAGCTTATACACATTTCTATATAGTTTACAAAATTGGTAGCTTTTTCATTGGCACACACCAGAGAGAAGAATGCAAACACACATTGTTGAACTTACTTTTAAGGTAGCTAACACATGCTCACTAACAACTCTATACAATGACCTTCAACACCCCATTATCTTTCCCAGACACCTTAACATCTAATTTCTAACTGTGCCACAACTTCTCTAAGTAATTTTAACTGTGTCACAGGCTTGAGGCCTCAGGTCAGGCCTCAGCAAGGCCTCGGCAAGGCCTCAGCTCGGGTAGTTCAAGACCCAGGTATACATCATGTCCTCCTTCCCTGAGGAATTCTGTAACAATAAAGTGTCTGGAGGATTTGTGGAAGTTTGGAAGAAATCTCTGACCCTCACAAAATTAATGGGATGCTGGTATCTAAACACGAGGATTTCACTCTCCTTTTACAATGAAAGGAATCACAAAAGGCTTGCAAGTGAGTGCTGGATTTCTTGATTTGTTAGCTCTTTCTTTTATTAAAAAACGGGGGATTTGCAAGCTAAATAAAATTTGATGAGTTTTTAATGGAAAAATAATCTCATTAACTGTGTAACGTTAAATATTGTCTAAGGAATTATTAGGTACAAACTTGTAAGAGTAAGCTGTGTAGTATTGCTTAGCAATTGCTAGAGGCTTGGCTTACAAAAGGAGTAAATTTCTTTATATTCATTGATAACAGATAAAATGAACTTGTATTCGGTGTCAGTTGTGTAATTTTTTTTATTTAGAAAATGTTCAGGATTGCTATGGAATTACTTCTTTGACTACTAGTTGAACTTTTTTAGGAGATGATGTTGGTGAACCTTCAGTCTCCTAAATCTGATGGCTTCAACCAAACATGCCAACAATATCCAGGCCTACCTTGCTAGTGGAAAAGTTTTATATTTATATAGCTCTGTTCCCCAAAGAGCTTAGCATGCTTTACAGCACACCAGGTCTGCAGTTCTACTGCAGAATACACCCATTTACAAAAGGTACACTGAGCCTTGAAGTTCACAACCTCAAGGAAATTCCAACTCTCTCCTTTGTGAAAAGAAGCTGCTTCAGAGCCCTGTGTTTTCCTTGCTTGCTTTTCGTACAACTGCTGTTATCTCAAGAGATTAATGTGTTGGAGAGAAGCCTGGGCTCCAGTCCTTGTTCTTTTTGGTAATTGGATGCTGAATTCTGTGGAAGGGGTATCTGATCTCACCTGCCCAGAGCACACAGAGAACACATTATTCAGCAAGGAGAGAAAGAGCAGGGGATCCCACTGAATGTTTCACTTAGAGGGTTCAGGCATTCAGAACTGCACCCTTACAGTGGAATGGTGATCACATTCAAAATGTTGGTTTATGGTGAGGAGCAGCAGTAGAGACAGAGAAAGCAGCAAAACCAAAAGAAGCAGCAGAGTGGGGGAAAACCTCCCCAAACTGTTGAGGTCATGAACAGATCACTCAGCTCTTTTGTCTGTAGAGAGCAAGCAGTTGCTTCAATAGATAGCAGGAACTCTTATAATATATCCTGCAAGTTTACAGTAGTCCCTGGAAAGTGTCTTTTGCAAGGGCCTGTGAATTAGCTTGTGTTCTGTTTGTAATTTTATCCAACCTTACACTTGTTTTATAGCAGTGTGCTGCCAGGTTCAGGAATGCAGGAGAGGTGTTCTTGTTGGGCTCTGTATCAGCACAGGCACTCACAGAGTTTGGTATTTCTCTGTTGCATCTGAGCAATTAATTACCTTCAAAAAACAGGTTTGTCTTTTCAATTTTGAGTCTAGTTTGTAAAACCTTTCACACCCATGATTTGTCAGTCTTTCAGATTTCAGGTTTAATCATGAGAGATAGCCATGATTGTTTTTGCAGTATTGTTGTCTTGCTTTTGTAATTTAATCCACATGATATTATAAGCATTCATATCTCCTTCATTTTATTTATCTAGCTAAATAATTGTCTCCTTTTGTGACTTCAGCTATCCATTGCTTAATGCATTTTACCTTTTTTTTTCCTTTCTACCCTGTTCAATTTGGGTTCCTCTTGCTCAGATTTATTTAACTGGTATTTTATATACATTTTAAGATATTTTAGTGCTATATAAGTGATACTTTCCTTTCTCATCTGATCCATCTCCAGGCTTTATTTTCACAGATGATAAGAGGCAATTTAGTAGCTCTGCTGGTGACAGAGGAAGGTCCTTCTTGTCTCCTGTTTACCTTCCATTGATCCTGGGTTTTGGGGTTGCTCAATGGGCTAACCCAGGACAAGGGATAAACACCTAAGGAAATCTTTTTTAACTGTGAGTGTGAACACTACTTGGTTGCCCACAGAGAGTTTGTGGTCTCCATCCTTAGAGATTTTTCAAATCTGGAGATGGTCCTGGGCAGCTGGCCCTGCTTGAGCAGGAGGGGTTGGTGACTTCCAGTAGTTCCTGTCCAGCTTCCAGTGGTCTGTGATTCTGTGGCACATTTCCTCAGTCTTGCTTCTCTTAATGGGCCTCACTCTATGCTGAATGAGAATTTATAGAGCTGGGCCTCCAGGAAAGAAGAAAAAAAAAATTCTTAGGGTCGTCTTTTCCATTCATGAGATGAATGACATGTACAATGCAGTGTCTACCTTCCTTCATCCAGTTCCTTTGAAATTTCTCTGACTAGGTGAAACCAGCAGGTGCTGGTTGAGTATTTTTACCTAGTGTGGCATTCAAGCACATCCTGCAGTTGTTTCATAAAATCTTTCAGTGTGTTTTCAATTGTCTTGACTTAGGTAAGAGCCTGTGGGAATGGGGCTGAATGCTTCTAATCCCAGTGAAATGAAGATGGGATGGGGACCTCAGGGCTGTGTCTGTTCCTGACAGATCTGGTGGTCCAGGTGGCCCTTGGATTCCCACAAATCCAGGAGCTGGCATTCAGCACTCAGGAGGTCTTTCCTGTGTAGTTCTGCTGCAAATGTGTGTGGAAGAGCAGTATAGTGATCATTGTTGTTTTGATAAAATGCCTTTACTTGTGAAAGGCCTAAGGAATTGCATCATGTTAGTGGCTTTGTTTTTTAACTCGGTATTTTTTACTTGACAGGTTTTTGGTACACACTTTGAAAGTGTAAGCGGCCTCCTGTATTCTAAATTATTAGTATTATAAATGAACACCAGTATAGGAGCATACATAGATCTAAAATATTGATGCCTGGTTTGTACTAATGTTGTGCCAGTCTGAATTGCTTTCCATGCAGAAAAAATTAAATTATTGCAACTCCTCTTCCCTTTTTAAAAACACGATGCTCATTTTGAAGATCAAGTTACAGCCATTTATGTGTGTCTCTGTAGAAGTGGAAAGGCAACATATTGTTTTACTCAGCTTTTTCTTGTACATTGTGTAGTTTACACACAAACTCTTAATCTTATTTATTGCATGCTTTCTAATACAGAGAACTGACTGATAATAAAGAAAGAAAGGAAGAAGTTGATTACTGAAGTGCAGTTCACAGATGATGATATTCCTGGTAAATTCTGCATCTCACTGCTTAGAGTAGTAAAGAGTTGTAAACAATGTATTTAGGTGGAGTTTGAATGCATCTGCATTCCAGGACAAACTTAAGAGTCCAAAGGCTGAGCTTTTGCAGGACTTTACTGAATTCTCTGCAAGTCCCAGTGCTGTAAGTTCACTCCTGTAAAACTGAGTTCGAATATCAGCCATTCTCCTCTGTTCACAGGGGAATACTGTGGATCTTGTTGCATGGGAAACATGCATAATAATCCTCAGCTTTCTAGAAAGTAGTTTCAAAATGAATCAAACCTGTGACTATAAAAGCCATATGTTATACATGGATGCATGGAGAAGTGTGACTGTAGATTTGACAGTATGATTTTTATGGGTTTTGACCTGTGTGGTTGTGGCCTGGCCAGAACTGAGCTGACTTTACTGGATGTACGTGGCTAGGTTGGAATCTTGCATTCAGTTTGTGTAAATAGTTTTCATGATTTGGGTCTTGTCTTTCTTTGTGGGTTTTGGTTTGGTTTGGTTCTTTTGGCTTTTTGGATTTTGTTTGGTTTGGGTGGGGTTTTTTTGTTTTGTTTTTGTTTTTTTGTTTTGTTTTTTTGGGGGGTTTTTTGTTTGTTTGTTTTTGTTTGTTTGTTTTGTTTTGTTTGGGGTTTTTGTTTTGTTTTTGTAGGTTTGTTTGTTTTGGTTTTTGTTTGTTTTGTTTTTCTTAAATTTACCTGAAGGTAACTTCTTGTTGTCTGAGTATATTTGTCTTTGGCACAGCAGAGAAAACAAATGCACATCTCTTTTTAAATCTACTCTGCTAAGCAGACAGTGCAGTTGAAAGCGAAACAAAAAAACTGAAGATAAAATGCACCAAGGGAGGAACTCATAGAATTTATCTTTCTGCCAAATATATTTGTCATAAACATGAATAGTGAGAAAGCTTTCCTATTAAGACTTTTGTGTGGTAGAAGAAAAACCCTCTCACTGGGCAGGATCCCACACCGGAGCCTGAGGTGCATTTGAGCCCCCACAGCTCACTAGTTCTGCAATCAGTTCTTCCCTTCCTGCAGAACTGCAGGTTCAATTTTCAAAAGCAATCATGCATCGCTGTTACAGGATTAGTTTTACTTATTTTCTATTTTGCTAAAGTGCTAACCCCTCCCCTCCCTGCAGGTGTCCACTGGGACAGCTTAAAAACTGTGCACTCATTTAGGTCCTTGTAGATGAGAGGTGAGAGCTCTTGGAGCTGTGTATAATTGCAGAAATACTGGTATCACTCAGATTATGTTAATGCTAAAATGATTATGTGCACTTTAGCTGAATAGTTGTCTATTTCTTCCAGCTGTGCCTTGACAAATTACCCTAGAAATAACCATTAATTTTCTGATCTATAAAGGGAGAAATCATTTGATCTTTTTCCAATTATTACTGAGTAATTAAATGATAAATTACCCACATGTAAACTAATCTGCATCTAACAAAACAGTCCCTAAAATTGCAAGGCTCTTGTGATGTGGTACCAGAGAAGTCAAGTGGAGACTGATGTTAAAAGAGTTCTGACTCACAAGCAGAGTGAAAAATGAGGGGCACAGTCTGCTTGAAAGTGAGCAGCAAGGGAGAGTTAGATTTATTTCTGCTCTATATATTTCTCAACTAGATTTGCTGTCCATATCAAAAATTATGCTTGACTTACAGGCTTTTAAAAATAATTTTTGTCTTATTATCTGTCTGTTATATAATTACTGTGTTGGAGGTTTGTGCCTGGATGGGATGGAGCCACTGCCAGACGTTCACCTTCACTAACACCTTTAGTATTCCCCACAATTACAAGGATATAGAATTCTAGAATGGTTTGGGTTAGAAGGGACCTTAAAGCTCACAGGGAGACCTTCCACTATCCAGGTTGCTGTAAGCCCTGTCTAACTTGGCCTTGAACACTTCCAGGGATCCAGGGGCAGCCACAACTTCTCTGGGCAACCTGTGCCAGGGCTCAACACTCTCACAGGGAAGAATTCCTTCCTACTATTCCCCCTTGTCCTGTCACTCCAAGCCTTTGTAAATTTTTCCTGTGGGCTCCTTTTAGGCACTGGGGAGGCTCCAATTAATTAATCCCAGAGCCTTTTCTGCCCCAGTCTGAACAGTCCCAGTTTACCCTGCTTTCCTTATAGGAGAGGTGCTTCATCCCTTTGATCAGTTTGGTGGCCTCCTGTGGACTGGAGACAGTGAACGTGTTACAGAGTTCCTGTGTCCCTTATGAGATCTTGTACAAAACTACAAAACTTAAAGTCAGTATTGTTTGTTCTTTAAGTCTTTCTATGTTTGATTGATTTTGCTTTGATGTGAGAATAAACTAGGTGTAAGCTGTACTTCATGACTTTAAAATTGGCATCCAGGTAGTTAAATATCTGAGTTCCTTAAAGGGGTCTGAAGGATGTTAAAAGTGTGATGGATTAGTGTTAAATCTGGCTTTGCAGAGAGCCTGGGAATAAGCTGTGCTTTTGGAGAGCAGGAAGGCACTGGAATACACAGCTCAGCACGCTCTGAGTGAGGTGACACAGCTCAGGGTAGAAGAGGTGGGAGAACTCTGCGGATGTCACTGGGACTGAAACCTTTGCTGGCTTATTCTGCCAGATCTGTGAGCCTGTCTGCATGCCTTACACTCCACATTCCTGACTGCCTTTGAAAAAACATCCCCTCTCATGTCTGCGTGGAGTGTTCCTTTGCAAACCAGAGGGAACAGGGGAAGGAAAGACAGCCTGGCCCTTGCTTTGGTGTTTTTTTTTTTTTCCTGCATCCTCTTTCAGTTCTGGTATGAGGCTGGTTGTGCCTGCTGCTCCTGTGCCTTTGAAGCCAGCAGAATTCCTCATCTGGAGCTGAGCTGGGAGACTTTTGCTGGCACTGTTTACATCCCTGTGCTTCCACATGTGTGTAAATGTATATTCTGTGTACTGCTCGTTGTACAATTGACTTACTGCCACATCCTATGTATCTAGTGATAGCAGTCTATTACAGATACACTGCTGAGGGGTTTAGTGCTGTAATTCCTGCTGGCTTTCCTTTAAATAGTAATAATGTGAATAATGGCTCTTTAATCACCCACTCCTCCTGGCAGCTCTTTCAACAGAAGACTTAAAGGCATAAAGTGTTTCTGTAAGATCCTGTCAGAGTTGCTTTGCAGATGTTGAAGAAACTGATGTCAT
The DNA here is from genome assembly GCA_013399915.1 of Illadopsis cleaveri. Lineage (NCBI taxonomy): Eukaryota > Metazoa > Chordata > Aves > Passeriformes > Timaliidae > Illadopsis > Illadopsis cleaveri. The sequence continues at coordinate 101,214 of VXBB01010736.1, forward strand.
ATTTTGCCAACTGCCTTGCAGTTGTCTCAGTTTGTAAGTATGTAAATCTCCTCAGAAATTGAAAAAATGATGTATTTCCAAGCACAAGGAGTGGCTCAAAAGACTTGAGCTTGTCATATGAGTAGCATTTGCCAAGAGTGGAGTTTAGACACTTTGGTAGCTAAATTAGAAAAGGTCTATGATGGCAATATTTCCAAGTGGCTTAGAAAAAAGAATTCAGTTTAAGTTCTGTTAAATTCTGTCTTCAGAGTTGCTTTGTGTTGTTGCAGTAGCTTCTATCTCTTCTTTTTCTACTGATGGGAGGTGGCTTTTTTTTATTAATATGCTACTGCCTGTGGGGAACCAACACATATACTAACATCTATTAGAAATAATTCCAGGGCTCACCCATGCATGCAGTAATTAGGACTGTGAGCACCCAAAGAAAATGAGTGTATAATATCTTCATTAAAGCGGGATAATAGAATTTTACTTACTGATTAGATAATTCTAAGAGTTTAGGACATTAAATTTCCTTTCATTTTCATGTTATTAATATTGATATGGCTACTTTGATAGTACATTGTCTTGTTAATAATGCAAGTTTTACTGGAGTAGGAAAATATGGAAAACCTGAAAGTCTAATCAATTAGAAAAATTCTGTTTATTTTGGTAAATCGTGTTTACTTGGAAGTCAGTTACTTGCTCAAGAAAAACATTTGTATGCATGATAGAGAAGGAAATAGTTTCTGTAATACACTGTATAACCTTGGTTTTGTCCTCGTTAACTTCAGAGTTTCACTGAAGTTTGTTGTCTGAATCTCTAGTTTGGTTTTTTCCCTGGTAAATTCAAACTCCTGTCGATGTTAATGTTATCTTGAGGCTGGCTTCCATTCTGAATCTCAGTAACACTGAAGGTATTTTGCAGTGAAATACCTGAGGTGCACAGGCTGGAGTTTCCCCAGGTCTGTTTAGCCCTCTGTGTGTTGACTCTGTAGCAATTCTTGTGTATTTTGGTGTATAGTTTCAAATAACCATACTTTCACCAATTAAATGTATAGCAACAAGTCAAAGAGAACTAGAAATATGTCAGCCTTGCCTGCAGTGATTGCTGGATTGGGTACACTGAAGGAAGCCTGTGTGGAAGAGAGTGGTTTGAATACCAGCAGTGTGAACTTTCAATAGGGGATAAGGGTTTGGTGCCCATTTTCTTGGGCAGCCTACTGTGAATGCTTTATGATGCAGCTGGTCTGGGTTCCAAACTGCCAAAGCAAAGTCCCCTGATTGTACAGTCAAGTTTAAAACTGGCCCCAGCCTTTACACTTAGCACTGCCACCATAGCTATGTTTTCCCAGTGTCCTGGCTCCTGCTGCTGCCCAGCATTGAAAGGTTCAGTGTCACTGTAGGACCTGAAGTGAATGACATGTACACAGTCAGGTCGTCAGGGCAAAAAAGGGAAGTTTATTTTCCTACTTTGGTTTATATAGATTTTGGACAATGTCCATGGATTGGAAGACAGGGGTGACACTTCTCCTACCCAGTGGTCAAACTAGAAGTCTATGAATTGTCCCTCCTCCAGAGAGGAATGTAAACATCACTTTGTTTACATGAAAATCTGTGAGAAACTCCACTACAAAAATCCAAACATCAGAAGGCTGAAAAAGATCAGGGCGACAGTTCTGTGTCAGGCAGAACTATCATTTCCAGTCTGCTGGATCGTTCTCTGAGTGCTGCTGAATTTGCCTGAATTTCAGTGTAGTGGGATTTAATCATAATCCACAGAAGGAAGTCCTCTCAGTTCGAGTCAGGGCTCTGTTGCTGCAGGACAAGGGCTCATCTGTGCATCTGTCCATCCTCCAGTATGGGCAGCTCTGAGTGCTCCCCTCCTGCTCTCTGCCAGCTCCCTCTCTTCTCCTGCTGCCTGCAGTTTCCATTTCCATGTGTTCATCTTGCTTCTGTCCCTCCTGCCCTAAACACTTGAATGCTTTCAGCTCTCATCGTGCCATCTTCAGACTGGGCTAATCAGCATTTCCTTGGGTAATTTCTAGCCCTTGTTTCCTTTCCTGGGCAGCGTTCAGGTTCATCCTTAGCACTTGGAAGGGTTTGGCATACCACTGCCTCTAAAGGGCAGCACTCACTCCAGTGGGAGGCTCCAGCTTTTTCTCACCCCAAGATGTTTGTGAGTGCTCAATTTGTTTGGCAGAACCCATCATCTGTCCTGAGCTGGTGGAGGCAGCTGCTCATTGGGTTGAATTTCAGCAGTTTCTGCTAAAATTGGTGCCTCCAAACAAATCCCACTGGTCTGCTGGGCAGGCCAGCAGAGATGCAGGGCTGTTTGCACTGGAATACCCTATCCCAGACAGAAACCTGTGAGGACATGCTAACACATGCCCCAACATGTGAGTATTTTAGAAATCTTGATGCCAAGCCATTTATTCTGACAGCATTTAGGCCATGGTGACTCCAGGTGAATCAGGAGCCATAATTTTGTATATAACATGCACAGCTCAGGCTATGGCAGTTCTCTCTTTAAGGGAGATTTTTGCCAGTCTCACAGGCCCTCACATTCTGTATCCACAAATGTACAATCCATCTTTAATTTCTGTATATAATTACCAGAAGTCTAGATGTATAAAAGGTATTAATCAGGAAAATGCAGGTATTGGATTTTGTTGAATTAAGGTAATCCGTTCATTGATTGAAGATGATTCACTGCAAGTTGTGGTACTGAACTCAAGATATATTTTGCAATGCTTCACTGTTACAATGATTAATGGACTTGTCATTTTATCTTATATGAGGAATTGGGTAAAGTGACCTTGGAAGGATATTTTCATGATTGTTTTTAATACGTAAGGGAAAAAATATTACCCAAAGTACTGCTACACTATGGAAATAATTTAGAACTTCAAAAATGTTGTCAAATGTCTATGCTGTAAACAGGATTTAAACAGATATAGTCTGCATAAGAAGATTCTGGCTTTTCACTTCTTTGAGAATTAATAAAACCTCTCTGAGTCCATTCCCCAATTTAAATAATGAATGAGCTATTTTCGTAGCTCTGTCTCCCATATATACCCACAAGTAATGTGTCTTATGCACCAAATAGAAGCTGGGAGCATTTTTCAGTTTATTTCTTAATGTCATAGGAGTTACACTTTTATGTGCCTGTTTCCACACTCCCAAGGGCATGTATTAATGCTTGGAAAATGTCTAGGAGAGGTAGGCTGCTGCACAGGAGATGGGAATGCCATGTCCTTTGTTATTTCCTTGAATGTGATAGTGGTTCCAAGTATAGCAGCAACAGAAATATCTTCTGCTTCCCTTCTCAGAACTGCCTTGAAAAAAGCAGCTTCTGCATGGAGCTGCCTCCCTGGGATGAAGCTGAGGTGCCAGCCTACATTTTACATTCCCACAGCCATATGTCCACACCAGCGCTGAGTGTAACTGTTTCTGTGTAGTCTACATAGTCTATATGCAGGAAATGGGAGGACTAAGGAAATCAAATTAAATTCCTTTTAGACCCAGATGGCTTTGCTTACTCCTCTGCCTCCTCAATCAATTGATATGCCTCTTCTTCTGAACTGAGTATTTCTTTGTGTTTAACAAAAGTATGTGTTGCAGCAGATTTTCCTAGGGATGAGCTGCCCAGCCCTGAGCTACCCGAGCTGAGGCCTCGTTGAGGCCTTGGCTGAGGCCTGTGAAGCCTTTGACACAGTTCAAATTACTTGGTCAAGTTGTGGCACAGTTAGAAATTAGATGTTAAGGTGTCACAGCAAGATAACAAGGTCTTGAAGGTCACTGTATAGAGTTGTTAGTAAGCATGTGTTAGCTGCCTTAAAAGTAAGTTCAACAATGTGTGTTTGCATTCTTCTCTCTGCTGTGTGCCAATGAAAGAGCTATCCATTTTGTAAACTATATAGAAATGTATATAAGCTGCCATTTTAGATGAAATAAAGGAGAAATGTAGTGGTGCCCATACTGGTTGGACCTGCGTTTGCTTCGACCCAACTTCCTTTTATTAATGTGGCATTAATGTGTTTTTCTTATTTAAAATATCTTGTGCTCTACAGATGCAGCAAAGAGTGCTTGCTATGTTCACAAGGGTTTCCAACACCATTTAATATCTGAAATAATGAGTTAGAAGAAACAAACAGTACCAAGAGAACATACTGAGGAAGAACTGAAAGTTATGAACAGTATGTGCTGAAGTATCTGCTTGGTGTAGCTGGGATGTTTTAAACTATTATTGTTTGGGGAAATAAAAAAGTCTGTGTCCAAGTAGATGTGTTGCATACTGAATTTTAAGAAGCAGGGTCTGATTTTCTGTCTCTCTGTTTTTTATTTTTGGTAACAAAGAGGAAAAACAGCCCTTAGCTGAGACTGCAGGTTTGAAGTTGCTGTAAATCAACACACTTCTGCTGAAGGCAGAGTTAACCCTTCCAGCAGAAGGTCTGCTTTCCACACCTGTGTAGACCTGCCTCAGTCATGTCATGAGGAAATCTCAAGGGAAATGGATCCTTTTGAAGAGGAATGGTTGTCCAGCTGAAATGACTTGGGGTTTTCCTGTGGAGCTGGGTGTCAATGGGAACATGACCTTACAAGGCTCAATAACACCCCAAGGGCTTTGTGATGCCACCTCCACTTTTTTCCTTCTCAAACCCCAAACCTCTCCACCCTTCTGTCATTCCCTTCACTATGTTGAGAGGGCGGAGGCATTAGTGATGTTAAAAGCTATAGAGTAGAAAATGCCCAAGTTTGAAGTATCAGTTACTACTCCAATGTGTAGTTGGGGAGGAGAGTTACTAAGTGGAGGAGAGAGGTCTCTGGCCCACTTTAGTACCAAACATTGGTTTTCAGTGCTGACTTAGCCTGTGGTGGCTGAGGTTTCCTGTTCAGTTATCAGGCAGGGCATCATGAGACTTAAGGAAGGCTTCTAAATCGAGGTCTGTTGTGTTGGGCTGGATTAAAAACACAAGAAGGAGTTCCAGACACCTGCTGTGCATTGCTGTGTTAAGATGTAGGGAACAGAAGGGGTTGGTATGATAAGGAGGGTGAGAATCCTCTGCTACAGCCTTGCACCTGGAACTGGAAGGTTGATAAACTCCATGGGATGGAAAACACTGGCTTTTCTCTGCAGTCTACCAAAGAGGGGTGGGCTTAGTACCCTTTTCTGAAGACAAAATTCTTTTATTTTACCCTTTCTGTGGAGTTATGCTATCGGTATCATCTTGGAGTCTAATTTAAGCACTGCTGTGGATTACGAGGGGAAGGTTATCAGTCTCTGATGAAAGCTGCTAAGCTACTGAAGTTCCCTATGGCTGGCAAGAGGTTGCACTGGCATTATGGAACTGCAGCCAAGCGGTGTGGGAAAGAGAACTGCCAACCCACCCTCCCTGCTGTGTCCTTTGGAAGGTCACTGATCGAGTGATAAACCTGAAGCTAGGCCAATTCACTGCTTTAATTTCTTCCTAAACCTCTCCTGTGGAGAGGAGGCCTCTTTCTCTCCTACAATCCCTTTCCTAGGCTATGAGAAGAGAGAAATTTTTCCTCTTCATTGGCTTCTGAAGAAATTCTCTAATGTTTTCCAACTTTCAGTAATTAAAATAGTGCCTGCAAAACCGTCTCTTCAGATCACATAAGGACATAATGGGACCAACTCCCTACATCCCAGAGGTCCATTGAACTTGGAATAGCAAGTGGAAGTTTTTTCTCAACGAAATTCCATGGTCTAAACCCAAGCTGGTTTAACTGAGCTCAAAGTCAAACCACTTGAAGTAGTATTTTCAATTTAGTTCAGCTTGTGTGATGATTCAGGCACAACAGAAGAATTGGTATCCCTTGAACTTTTGTATTAACTCTCTTCACAAGTAATTCTAGGGTTGGTTCTTTTGAATTAATCCAGTAGAAATGTTTAAATTAATATTTTTAGCAGTGAATCACCATATGCAAGCTACAAAATGAAAAGAAATATGAAACCATTAATCTGAAAGGAATATTTAGTTAACATTTTCTTTGCAAGAGATGTCCGTGCTTAGCTCAAATTACTTTCTGTGTACAAAGGTTGTCCTGCTATTTTCTTGAGTGCTATTTTACTTTGAGAACACATCAGTTGTTTTTGCATAAATGAATCTGTCATATTCAGGGAAGTGATAATTGCTGTTTTAAGCTAACTCGGTGTTTTAGATAGTGCTGTTTTGTTTTCAGTATGTGTTTTGGAAGAGACAGAGCAGAACAAATTTAAAAGGTCGGTGATTTCATTAAGAAATATTTAATAATCAATTTTTAAATATTAGCTTAAGCTATTTCAATCTGTTACATCTCTCAACATTTTTAACATAGGAGAAAAATGTGCAAAGGTGTTTGCAAGAGGTGGTGAATTATGATAGCTGTTAGGAAATTTGCCTTCAGATAAAACTGGTGTGCCTTAGGACTCTGTGTTCCAGGAGGCTACTATATCTCATTTGGAAATTTCTATTATTTTTCATCCTCATGACTCAGAGGTGTTTTTTTGGTTTTTTTGTTTTTTTTTTTATATTCAAGAAATACAGAATCATTGAGTTACAGAATCATTTGGGTTGGAAGAGACCCTTAAGATCAAGTCCAACTGTTAACCCAATGCTGCCAAGCCACCACTAAACCACGTCCCTGAGTGCCATGTCTGCACACCTCTAAATCCCTCCAGGGATGGTGACTCAAAACAGACACTCCTGGTGTTTACTGGGGTCCTGGTTGACCTCCTTAGTACTACACATCATCTTTTCTCTATTTTTCTCCCAAGGCTGTGTTCACACTAGATATCAAAGTGATATGTTGAAATGCATTTGTCCCAGTGATAGGGATAGGTATCAGAGCAGCACAGACTGCAATTCATAAATTAATGTCCCACCTTGTTGTCATTGGCAAATCCTCCCAGGAAGGGTTTGAGATACTCAGCTGTGTGCCATTCAGATGACTTTGTGTCTTCAGGTTAGCTTTCACTTGAAATCACTTACATTCAGATATCAGCAGGAGTGAAAAGGTAACAAACAGTAATAAATTTGGATTTATTTTTTTTTTTGTTAGGGTTTAGCCCCTGGAAATTTTGTTTATGCTGAGCTCTGGGCATCTGTTCTGAAGTGTTCAGCTAAACAACTGCAGGGATGTGCCCCAAAGAGATCATTCACTGACTTCCTAGGGTGGGAGAATTCTACCCTACTGTGCAGCTCTGCCTCTCATCTGCCTGTGAATGATTTTTCCACTCCAGCCCTGTTCCCCACCTGAGGCTGCAGTATTGACTTTTCCAGGAAGGATGTCCCATTCTTTTTCTCTGGTGTTAAAGTCCTCCTACAGAGAGGAGGTCTGACACTTCACACTGCTTATGTGAACAGCACAAATCTGTTTAATTTATAAGGTTTAGCAAACAAAACACAGGGTATGAATTTTAACTTGGACACAAATGTCTCTAAATGATGCCTGCAAGTTTGAGAATTATTTACCTGGATCCCTGAAACTGTGGTGTCTTATTTAGTGAGCCTGCAGCAACTGCATTCAAGGTTGCTGAGAGGTGCAGTATTTTTTTCTCATCCAACCCCAGGAGAAGGTCCTGTGATAGGACTAATAAAACACCTTCTATGATGCATCAGCATTTGTTAGAAAAAAAAAAATAAAGGCAATCACCAAATTTGTAAATAAAACTATTAGATAGCCTTGGTTATTTTTAATGCCTGATTGTTCAGGACCTTGGATAAGGTTTTTCTTTGTTAGTTGGAATTGGTTTTTTTTTCTTTTTTAAATTGAATTTTTGCATTTCCTCTGTTCCCTGAATAGCTGTAAGTCATGTATGTATGTGAAATAAAGCACCCAGTGGTCCTGCTGTTCTTATTTCTACTACAGACTTTTAGGGGAGGGATTACCTTGGTTTAGTGTGGAAATTACTTGATTTTTCCGTCAGAAAATTGACTTTGGTTTTTGATTTCATCTGAATTTTTTGGGGGCTGAATTCTGCTGTCAGCATGATGTGTGCCTTTGGCAGTTCTTCAACAAGTTCTTCACAGATCAGATTCACAGTGAAGTCCTTGAGGCAGATATATTCTTCTTCATGCTCAGGGCCAAGTAGACCATCAGGATTTAACAAATAAGTAGGGTAATGATTATTGATAATCTTAATTCCTTGTAGATTTTTTTTCATGGAGAAATTGAGAAGTCTAATTAGGTACATGTTTGTACAGTGTTTTCAAGATGTAAAGTAGTATGTAAGTGCCAAATATTATTATAACTTAAAATCTCCTAGGGAAAAAATAAATTTGTCAGGAGCTGTAGCTACATGATGATGGGACATCACACTGCCAGAATTTTTGGCATCTGGCACATTATCTTTTATATCCATAAAGCAGCCTTACAGGAAGGGTGTGAGAGGGAATTGTTTAACTGAAATAAGAAATAGAAATTCTTGAGAGCTCCAAAAAGGGTGCAGGAGAAATCCTTGTGGTGGTGTTGGTTGCTGGGAGGTGTATTCTGGGAAAATGAGATAGGGCTGTGGGAACAAAGCTCATTAAGGGAGTAGCAATAGGTTTTGTGCAACCCCCATTGCTGCCAGGGCTGGGATGGAGGGAAGTATCTCCAAACAGATCCATCCAAAGAACCCTCTGGGTTAGGTTGGGGTGAGAGAGGTGTGGGAAGGAGAGGTGTAATCCAGCTTGTCCGGGCCTTCCTGTGCCTGCACAGGGCTTTTCATCCTCCTTAGTGCCACCACTAACTAAAGTGTCACCTGCTATGGCTGTTCCAGGAGTTGGATCTCCTTTGGGCTGGCTCTGGGTATTTTTCTATGTTGCTAAAGAACAGGAAAGAGTGGGTTTGTTAATTATTGTGTAGACAGCAATTAGCTGCTATCCTCCTGTGGAGAAGGAAAATGTGCTTGAGCAAAAGCTAAATCAGAGCTCAGCCTGCTCCACTGGAGGGGTGTGTGTTCTTCAGCTCCCTGCTCTTGGCCTTTACATGTGGGGTGAGAAAACTGGCATCCTCCTGGCAGCCTGAGGATGTTCCTAGGTAACTTGGTATTTTTACTGTCCACATGTGAGCACCTTGCTGAGTTCAGTCTGTCCTGAGTTGGAATGGTCTGCCTGGGGAGGCGGTGGAGTCACCATCCCTGGATGTGTTTAAACAAAGACTGGATGTGGCACTCGGTGCCATGGTTTAGTTCAGGTGTCAGGGCTGGGTTGGACTTGATTATCATAGAGGTCTCTTCCAACCCAGTGATTCTGTGTTAGAAATCATGGGATTTGTTTTCATTTTTGGTGTGAAGACTTTGCCCTGAGCCATCCAAGTCCAAACCCCACCTATGAAGGTAAGAGTTTATTGATCAGTTTTACAGAGCTCCATAATTTCCTGGCATCTTGCATGCATAGAATATTACAGAAAATATCTTTATACTGGAAGGGAAATATGGATGTCTTGGTGCAGAACTGTTCTCTGAAAAAAAAATTCACTTCAGTTCTGAATTTTGGCAGGTTGATTTACTGGAAAGTCACTTTCCAAGCAGCAGCTTTCTGCAGGATCACACTTGAGAATAGAAAGTGTTTCATTTCTTTCTCTGATGAATTTAACTTACATTTTAATACTTTAATGTGGCTTGGTACACACTTCAACTGGAAGGAATACAAAAACATTTATTTGCCATTGATTTACTTGTAATAATTTGGCAGCATAGTGCTGACTGTACAGAATCTGTTTTTTAGTAGGACGAAGTTATGTCCACCTCTTGGGTGAAATGAGTGATTTCTGCCCCAGAGATGATCCTGTGGTGGTGAGTGAGGCCAGGACATCTGCAAATCCAGGTGCCCCTTCCAGCTTTCAGACCTGTTTCTGAAATGTCCTGCTGCAAAAAACCAAGAAACTTTAGAAGACTCAGTTGTCTTGTGACACCAGACCCTTAAAAACTGTGCTGCTAAAAGACAGTACAAAGGCTGTGGAGGGAAGCAATTTTCAGAAAACAGATTGAACAACAATATTCTGTTTACCCTTCTGTGTTGTTGTGATGGGACAACACCAGATACAGTGGTTTAATGTTGGATTGAGTCTTCAGTGTCTGGGTGTTTTTTGTCCCTGACTCTCAGGTCTCACAGCTATTTTCTCAGTGCTTTTATTCATTTTTATTTCTGGAAGACATCATCTGAAGAGCATCTCTGTTATGTCCCATGAAACATGTACATCCAGTTTTCTGTTTGAGGAAATTTTAGAATCATTAGTGTAGCAAGCAATCTTCTGAAAGCCTGTTATCTGTCCAAATTCTCCTCCCTGCAAAAATGAACATCTCAAAGGGAGCAGGTGGGGTGAATTAAATGGCCTCAGCCTCATCGTTGTAATTTGGACTGCAAATATTTCCTTTCTTGAAAAATCTTCTCTCTTCCTCTCTCTTCTTGTATGCCTGTTTTGTTGTTCAAAGGCAGAATGACATAAGGAAAAGCTTTGGGGGGAAAAAAATAAGCTAGTGTTCTTTCAAAAATCCAAGGTAGGTAACTTCAGTTAAAAACATAAAATACAAACAAGCAAAAACCTTGGGCAAAATATGAGGATCCCAGTGCATGGTTGCACTTAGGGAGGCATTAACTGGAAGTGTTTAAATGTTGGTGTTGCTGCCATAAGGAGAAAACCTCTTACTTCTTTCTCAGTCCCTTTTTCCAGCCCATTCACTGCCCTTGCACTTGTTTCATACGGCTGCACTGTGAGCTGGGTCTGAAAGCTGAAGGAAATTAAATTAAAATTAGCCCAGTCAAATGCAGTTCATTTATTTTAACACAGGAGAGTTCTCTGACCCTGGTTTCCTGTGCAGGTCTTAAACCAAACCAGTTTTATGCAGAAGGAGGAGTTGGGGTGGAAAAGCAGAAATGGGGTTGCAGTGTTCCCACAAAGTAGTGGCTGATTCTGGCATGAAATATATCTAGAAACAGTTGGGAGAACATGCTGAAAGCCCTGAATTATGCTGAAACCATGGATCCATCTGCTGTATGTCTCTATTACATCTGAGGGGTTTGCTATTCTCTTACCTGTTTTAATATGCCAAAGAGAATGCCTCTTTATTCAGTATTTTCTCCAGCGGGTTTTGGGGTGCATTCAAGGTTTGGAATACTCAGAATAGTCTGACTCCACTTGACCAGGTTGCTCCAAGCCCCTTCCAGCCTGACCTAATGATCAGCTGAGGAAAAGGAGCCTCTTAAGGAACAGGGTGAGCTTGGTGGTTGTGCTTGGGCAGGGAGCAGGAGTGGAGAGGAGTGGGTTTGCAAAAGCAAGAACATGGGCTCATGTGGGTTAAGGTTGTAAAATAACAGTAAGGATCTGTTGCCATAGTCTGTCTCAGATACTGTTACTCTTTCTTCATTGTTTTTTTTTATTATTTATTATCTTTTATTATTTTATTACTCTTTTACTCTCATTTTATTTCCTATTTAACAGCTCTTGAAAGTGTGTCTTGTTGGTATCTTACCTGCGTGGAGTATGCAGTGTGTAACTGGTAATTTCTCTGATTTGAAAGGATGTCTTTAGTGGCATAATCAGGACACTAATGCTGTGACAGCATTGATTTAGTAGGGGAATAATCTTTGTGTTGTGAACCCTGATAAGACCCTAGGGGTACTATTGGCCCGTTAAAGCAGGTGGTGAAGCAGGAAGGCCTGTTCCCTTTGCAAACCTGACAGTGAGAGCCCTGAACCAGTGCTGGCCCAGAGCTGTAAGCCAGGCTTGTTGAGGGCAGTAAGCCCATGTGGTTGTCCCTGTGTGCACACATGCCCTTAGCTTACAGAGGAATTATTAAACTGGGTATTTCAACCTTAGTGTGATGCTGACACCCACAAATGTTTGTAGAAGCTCTGTCTGGGTGTTGTTCTACTGCCAACTCAAGGGATTTAGGTTTTCCTTCAATGATTTATTTCTAGCTCTGCCTCTTTATTCGTAAGCTCTCCTGGCTGTTCTTAGGATGTTGCTGTCTGTGCACTTAGTTATTCAGCCTCTCCTTGGTTTATTTATTGCTTAAGCTAAAAAGAGCTGGCCAAAGAGCTGCTCTCTAAGGAGAGCAGAGGGTGGCAACAGGTAGTGCAGGCATGAAGGACGACTTAAAAACATAAATTCGAAATGTGAAATTTTCATGGATTTTTGCTTCTAATTACTCTGCTGATTCAGTGTAAAATTAAAAAAGATCTCGTTCAATGTTGTGAAATGATAGTGTTTCAGGGGCTGATGTCCACAACAAGGATTCCTGGCTCTGGTTGCTGTTCCTGACTCTGCTGCCAGCATGCTGTCTGTCACTCCTGTGACCTTTCAGTGCCTTCACTCCAAGGGCATAATTTACTTTGACATAACTGTACCTCTGCCACCATACTTTTCCAGGTCCAAGTTTGCAGATATCAATGTCCAGAATAATGTCTGGTACATGTGGGTACACTTCTCACAGTGTTTGCGTTCCTTTTTATGGTCATTTTCACATAAAAATACACAGAGATAATCTGTAGGCTGAATTAAAGATATTAGCAATATTAATCATTGGCATCATCTCCTTGCAAACTAACTGATTTCTGAGGTGTTGCAAAACCAAGTTCTTGCTCATTTTTTAATCACTTAAAATATAGAGACTTTGACTAGACTTTAAAAGGTTATTAATGAGTTTTGCGATCATTTGCATGATCTTTGAAAGGTGTCTCAGTTCTGTATTGACATTACCTTAAATTATCTTTCAGTGGAATATGTAAACATCATTTAATGCTTGCCAGGGTTTCTAGCAGGCACAGAGAATTCAGTGCCTGAAGCCCTGAGCTCTTTGGAGCAGCATCTCCCAGATCCACTGTGCTTTGCTCACTTGGGTCCTATTTCTTCAAAGCAAGTAGTAAGAAAATCTCCTTTAACACTAGGATGTTGGCCTAAAAATGTATTTGTCATTTCATTTCTTTCAAAACTGTACCTACTTCCAGTGTGTAGTGTCACAGACTGGTTTGGGTTGGACAGGACCTCAAAGATCACCTTGTTTCAACACCTTCCATTAGACCAGATTGTTCCAAGTCCCACCCAGCCATCTCATATTTCCATTGTTTAAATTCAGCCTCTCAAATATTGGCATTTCAGCTGAATTGCTGAGTGTCTGAAAACCCCTCTGAGCATGGACAGTCTTAGTGTGCTCTTCTGTGTTGAGTGTGCAGTTGAAAAGTGGAGAATAAATATAAATGGGATACAGCTGGTGTCAGATTGTGTGTTTTGTGTTGCTGTGTCACATTTTGGCCAGAGCTGCTCTGTGATAACCAGACATGGCAGATAATGGAGTGCATGGCTTTCTGCCAGTGCTCCTGGATATCTGACATTTTATAAGCTGTGCTTGGGCTCAGGTGAGCACTGGAACCCAACTGGTAACACTTCCACTCTTCTTGCACACCCAGCAGAGAGTAACCCCAGCCTATTTGCAGGGAGTTGAGGCATTTCTCAGGAACCTTTCTATGGTTTGCTGAAGAAGGCATTTAAACACAGATGATGTGGTTGAAGTGATGGTAATTCGCTGTATTGCGTTGCAGTTTTTAAAATCTGTGTTATACTAGGGTCACTAATACTTACTCCAAAATCATTTCTACATAGTCCAGGATAAATCTACCAGTCAAGAAAATGGTTTCAGCTGGACTTCCGATAACTTCAGGCTGTAATTTTAAAAATCAACACCCCAACACTTCATGTGTGGAAATAAACCACAGGCTACATTTTTTCCAGCAGTTAACACATTTTTAAATGATCCTAACTGACTTGCACTTTTCAAATCTATGTAGTTGTTCACGCCACTGCAGAACAGAAAGCAAGTCACCCAAACGTGAGATACATATCAAAGCTCTTCTAATTATTGTAGACAGCTAAAGCACAATGTGAAGACATTATATTATGAACAGTTGGCCTCTCATGTTTTGCTTCCTCCCTTGCGTAAAGCATTTTACAGAGCTGGCAGTTCTGCAGAGTCTGAACTTGATCTTAATGAGAGGAGAAGCAGTAACACTTTAAATGAAAGGCTCCTATCAGTCATGATAACAAAATGTGCAGATGTTCTTTATTAAGAGCAGAGTAATTTAATTGTTTCTCTTGTATCAAGTACAAGTGAAAAAACCTGCTGTGGTTTAAGCCTTTTTAACACCATGTTATCAATAGCCAAGTCAGTTATTTTGTTGTATGGGCTATTTAGCAGGTGACTTATTGTGATATAAACTTCCCTAAAGATATTTTTGACTTGTTTGTGAACTATGCAAGAGAGACCTTGTGTCTGATCAGTCCTCTATTGCCCCTGTATTAAATGTTCAGGAGAAATCCCAGGATTTAAATAAAATAAAAAAATAATGCTTGATGTCTAAGGCCAGGTTGGACAGGGCTTGGAGCAGCCTGGACTAGTGAAAGGTGTCCCTGCCCATGGCAGGGGGTGGAATGGGATGGTCTTTAAGGTACCTTCCAACCCAAAGCATTGCAGCGAGGCAGATTGTTGGAATTCTGGAAACTTAGATTTTGGGATTTTAGTATATAGTAATGTATGTGAATCAAGATGGAGCACTTTTGACATCGTTTGGGTCCTTCTTCTTCACCTTCTTCCTCCATGGGTTCATGGGTTTGAATGGTTTTCTGTAATTGGGTGAAAAAGATCCACATTGCAGGCCTTGGGTGGTCATTATTGGGTCAGAAATATAAATAATAAAGGTGTCACCTTGTCATTGGGTAATTAGCACTTAAATAACCTTGGAAAGAGTTAGAGGTAAACCATTTTACCTCATTTCTCTAACTTGGTAGTTCGACCTCACAGGTTGTGAGTCTGTAAATAGATAAGAAATAATAAACATCCAAGTCCGAACTCCAACTTTGATTCCTGTGTATTAATCCTGATCCTGGCAGGGAAAAAGAAGCCAGAACTGTCACAGCAGATGAAGCCCAGTGACACCTTGGGAGTGGATGGCAGTGTTTTTTCAGTATACAATATGAAAACTGTAGTTTTGGTGGTGATCTATTCACTTAGCTGTCTGCCTCCTTTGGCAGTACTGAATTTGCAGTTGGTTTATCAATTGGCAACAGCCCACGAGCCTCTTTCTTTCCTTCCCACCCCAGTGCCCATCTCCATGGCCTGGGAGTCCTTCCAGCATTTCCCATCACTGGGGCAGGTCTTGGCAAAGCTGAGGCTCTCCCTGGAGAGTCCTTTCCTCCCTCCTTGCCAGTTCATTTTCGTGAGGGACACGTGGTAATCCAGAAGCTCAGACTTGTTTCAACAGCACATCTGCCTTGAGAGGGAGACTCTGTACAAAAATCTATGTTCAAAGTCAGCTAAATGCTGTGAATTTGGACTGGGCACATTGGTAAACGAATTTGGGAAGTGACAGTTTGACTTGAGTCAATGGGGACGTTCATATGAACAAATATTTATTGTAAAAACCATTACAAATCTTAGAGTGGCCATTATCTTAGAAAAATTCTCTTTAAATTTCATAATCGTACCTTTTTCTTTAACACAGGAAAAGAGAGCCTACTGCTGTTGGATCTGGAGTTAAACTGTTTGAATGATTTGCAATGCAGGAATTTAAATTCAGCGCTCTTCCCTGTTTCTCAAGTGGAGTTGTGGTAGTTATGATTTGTGTGGTGACACCATTAACATGCAGTTTGGAGTTAAGAAATAAAGTGAGATTATGATCTGTGAAGGATGTCAGTATTTTAGGATTTTAGACTAAATCTTTCTGAGAAGGAATCTGAGTTTATGGAATTGACTGTGAAGTAAAAGCTCACTGAGCTGCTGTGGAAGTGCAGACTGACTCCAGAGTGATTCAGCAAGTGGGCAGGGCGCTGAGGAACTGTGTGGGCAAGGTAGGGAGAAACAATTGAAAATCCATGAAGGATTTTTCCTGTCTTTCATCAGCACTTTGCTGCACTGATATTGCTTCCATGATGTGTTT
Source organism: Illadopsis cleaveri (assembly GCA_013399915.1). Lineage (NCBI taxonomy): Eukaryota > Metazoa > Chordata > Aves > Passeriformes > Timaliidae > Illadopsis > Illadopsis cleaveri. Next base: position 117,113 of record VXBB01010736.1, read on the forward strand.
AGACTTGGGAGATGCTGGGATAAAATGAAAAAATACATTTTTTTCTCAGCAGATGTGAGCATTCCTTTTTGAAGGAGAGGCATTTTCTTTTCTTTCAGTGCTTAGCTCTTGGCATGTGTGGAGGAGCTCATCGTAATTCCTCTCAGTAGCTGTGTTGGTAGCACTGGGGGAATTACTTATTATGCACACGATGTTCATCTTGCTGCTGCCTCTTCCTTCTCTCTGCACAAAGTCTTTTGTGTCTTTTCAGAACCTGAAGATGGGGGCTCTGTCTTACTTGTTTCCACAACCCCTTGCAAATTGGGCTACCTGGTATAACTGGGCCATCCACAGCCTGACATAGAGAAATAGAAAAGCAGATATGGCAGCTTGAGCTAATTTTAATTCATCTTTAAGCAGAACCTAATTACAAATACTGAGTCTAAGTAGCAGTCTCTTTCCTTTTGTGTTTGCTCCACATGGGAAATATTTCAGTAATATACAACTTAAAGGTATTAAATAGCTGTTTCACAGTGTCATATCAAGCCAAACTGCAAAGGCTCTGCATGAATCAGAGCTGCTTGGTTAGTCTGACATCCTGTATCCTTGAACTGGCAAACAGAGAGAAACTTTTCCAGCCAGAGTATTTCGTAAGTAATGGTTTAGATAAAGTGAATGTATGTATTAGCATCTGGTGCAGCACTAACATTTATGGGCAGTTTTAGCTTTGAGAGCCAATGGTTCTGAAAACTTATTGCTACTGTTCTTCATAATAGCCACCAGGAATGCTGTGCACCAAACTCCAGCCCTGGAAGATGCAGGCCATGGTAGGGGGAACTGCGCTTTCCTCTCAGGAAAGATTTCAGGGTTTGAGGATTGATACCAGCTGGGGGAAGCTTCTGGTCCTATGTGTTACAGAGTCACTGAACTCCAGTCATCCTCTGCTCAAAGTGGGGATTGTAATGAAGACTTCCCTTTAATGTGGAGATCCAGCACAGTGAGCAGGCTTTAGGACATGGCATGCCCTGGGAGCTAAGTTTGGATTTGAGGGAGGGACAGGCTGGATAATAACCCTGACTTCAGCCAAAGCAGAGGAATGTATTTGGAGCCAAGCTTGTGGCTTTGCTATCCTCTCTATGAGAAAGGGCATGTGAAAACAGGATCTCTGGGCCTCAACAGCATGTGTTTGTGTGTGTGCATTGTTCCTGTTTCCGTGTCAGGGAAGTGTTTTCTGTGCTTTTGTGGTGAAAACCTTATCTCTATTTAACAAGCTCTCCTGCTGATTCCTGTTGGTCTCGAAATCAGGGGGCAAGTTGGGTGCGAGCTGAATATAGTTACTTGAAAAGAAAGGGTTATAAAAGAAGAAGAAAAATCTCCATATTTTATAAAATAAGTTACCTTGTCTTTGGTTATGTGCAGCAGTTGGTCAATTATTGTCTGAAATAATTCACTGAATAAATTATCCCCTGTGATGTTTCAGGGCCAAAATATTCAAAGGAATGGTCAGCCTCAGAAGAACCTTCTTGTGTACTTCTGTGCTCATAATTCAGTAGACAGAGGATATATGGATTTGTGCTTGCAAAATGTTCCATTTTACACTTTTTCTTACCTGACCAGGAGGTTTTAACTATTCCCTGTTAGAATATGCTAATGAATTTTCTGTTTACTTAGTCCTTTTGGATGGAGGGAGGAAAGAATAATGCTGCTTTATTAAAGGAACATAGAGTGATTCGTATCAATGCTGCTTGAGAAAACAACCCCTCCAAAGACAGAATCCAAATCAGACTTTATTTCCACTTCAAATCTCTGAAGTTTTGAGGAAAGGCAGTAGACTGCGTGCTAATCTCTAGTGCTGTAGAGAATCTTGGTTTGTCCTGCCTCAGAAATGGCACAACAGACTGTTAGCCTTATTCATTTTGTACATGGTTTTAAATTACCATTCACTACTCTGAAAGGTTATGTGAGGGTTATAAATGTAATTCCTACTGTGTGTTCATGGTCTCAGGTTGGGGATCCAGTTAAATATTGACCAGAAAAAAAATCAGTAACAAGTCTACTGGAGACAGCTGAGTAGTGCAGATGTTTGTGTGAGTCCTCAACCCCTGCAGTCTGAAAACAGGACCATGTACAGGGCTAAGGGTTGTGCTTGGTGAACTGGTGTGTTTGTCTTGGTTTGGAAAGACAGATGTCTGCCAGGGAAAGCTTCCCTTGGAATGGAGAATGTAAACCCCCTCCCTCCAAGTTATTATAATTTTGCAATTAAGAGGTGTTCAGGCAAAGATATGGGAGTATGAATAACAGTTCTTTACTAGGAATATTGAAAATTAGAAATGTAGTAGTAAAAAAACCCAAAAAAACCAGCGAACAAAAAATCCTAGAAACACTGACAGAGTCAGAATACAACCTGTCAGGGTGTTGGTAGCAGCCCAATTAAGTCCTCCTGCAGTGGCAGATGTAGTTCTGTTGGAGCAGAGATGATCCTGCGGAAGGGTCCAGTGGTGCTGAGATGGGTCCAGTCTTGCCCTGGGAATCCAGTGCAAACAGGCTGTGCTGCTGTTCTGAATCCCAGGTTTGATCCAGGTAGGAATGCTGGGCTCCTCCCCCTGGGTGGAGCATCTCCCCATGGGATGATGTAATTGTATCAGCCCTGCAGTGAGCCTGGATGGCCCATGAACAGCAGATATCCCTGGAGGGAGGATGGGTTGTGGAAGGGATAAGAACACTGCCCCAGATAAGAGATAACAGAAGGCACCCACTCCCTGCCCCCTGGAGTTATGAGGAATGGGTTATACAACAGATAAAGAAAAAAACACCTCCCCAACTGGTTTCAACAGATGACAAATAGAATACAACTTCTGGTTACATATTGCAACCCAAGACAGCTCTGCAGCAAAACTACACAACACACACTCATCTCTCAACTTGTGGGTGTGTGGCCTTTGCCAAGGTGTTCCTACATTTAACACACCAGCCAACGTCTTGTGGAACGTGGCAGTCACTGGCTTCTGTGCAAGGGGCTGCCTCAGGGAAAAGCTGATTGACTTTTCGTTCTCCTGATTTGGGTTGTTTTCCTCTCTCTATATTTTAGGGGTTTTTAATAGAAAATAAAAATCTAGTTTGCTAGGAAATTATTTCAGGAAAGTGATAAATGAAAGAGAATGAATTGCAGTACCAGCTCTTCCTGGGTAGAAACATACATGGATAAATAGCCATGGTTTTCTGAAGACTGGTGTAAGCACCAATGCTAGGCATTCTTTAATGATGTGTGATATTTTATTTATTTTTCTCCCCTTAGTAATAAGAAATCTTTTCCTTAAGTGTGATTATTTTATTTGCAGTTTTCCGCTGATCCATAGTTCCCTTCTATACTAAAGCCATGGGAGGGCAGAGAGAATGCATTTTTCACGTTTGCATTGTTTTCTTTTCTAATTCACTAGAAACTGAGACACCCAGACACAAAATCATCCCTTTCAAAGAATTTGATTAATGCATTTGTTTCTGCTCCTATGCTCCTAATGTCGATAATTTCATCTCCACTTCTGAAGATGTGTTGATGGATCCAGCTGTTAGCATGGGGAAAACTACTTTAAAAGTGTTTGTTTTGTTGGTGTTTTTTTGTATCTGCTTGTGCAGCACCAAATAACCTATTAATTCTCAGAAACAGCTGCCTGTTTAGCTGTGTGCAGTTTAAAATTAGCATTCCTGAGTTCAAGACAGAACTTTAAAATAGCGATTGACATTTTGTTTAGTGATGACCTTATTCCCAGGAAAAGGATTAGTGCAAGTCTGTGTCTCTGAGTGCCTTCTTAAGACATTTTGTTGAGGGCTACACAGTGTCCACTTCCTAGTGAGCAAAGATGAGGGGTAATGCTATTCAGGAAAAGAATAAATGGCATGTTTGGGACTGAGCTTTAACAGGTCAGGATATATATAGACATGGAAACATATAGCTATGGAATGGCCTGGCTTGGAAGGGACATGAAAACTCATCATGTTTCACCCCCTGCCATGGGCAGGGACACCTTCCACTATCCAGGTTGCTCCAAGCCCCATTCTTGGACATATCCAGGGATCCAGGGGCGGCCACAGATTCTCTGGGCAACCTGTGCCAGGGCCTCACCACCCTCAGAGGGAACAATTTCTTCCGAATATCCCATCTAGCCCTGTCCTCTGGCAGTTTGAAGCCATTCCCCATGTCCTGTGACTCCAGGCCCTTGTCCAAAGGCTCTTCCCACCTTTCTTGCAGGCTCTCTTCAGGAAATGGAAGGCCACAATTAGGTCACCCCAAAGCTTCTCTTTTCCAGGCTGAACAAGCCTGATTCTCCCAGCCTTTCCTTTGCCTCAGTTGTACAAGAGGGAGAAGCTGAAAATGAGTTGATGGCTGATCTTGCCCCTGCATGAATAGTCCCTGCTCCTTCTGGGGTTGTTCCTTGGTGATCACTTCAGCCTCTTTGACCTCTGGTTGTTGGTCCTCACTTGGAAGTTTCCTTGCACTATCATGCTTTTCTGCTCCCAGTCTAACTGGGTTTGTAGTATTACATCCCATCACAGTGTTTACTTGCCCACATCTGCCAAACAATTGTATTTTTTCCCTGCTGGGAAGATAGTGTGGGTGGAATTTGCTAATCTGAACAAGTAGTTCCACGTTTCAGTTTATTTAAGCTATTCTTTAATGTTTAGTGACATGGTTTTGTTTTGACAGATGAGCGTTGTTTCAGTAGATCTGCAGTGACATTGCTCCATTTTGACTTTGTGCTGTCAGCTTGGTACAGTTATCCTGACACTGTTGTATTTCATCTTGATACCATATTCTTGATTTGACATTGCAGTGCCACCTCCATAAATTTGTATCGACGTTCTTAACTCATTTTCTTCGTATTTTTTCAAAGTGAGTGAAAGCCTGACACATTTAGAATTGGGAGCGATACAAAGGCAGGATTGTGGAGATGTATCACAGGGAAATTAAAAGCACTGAGCAGAGATTGTGCTCAGTGGGGATGGTGCTTACAGAGAGCAGTGAGACATTCTGGGAGGGGGTCATCCTAGAGAAATGCTTGTCAGCACAGCCTTAACTTTTCCAACTCAAGCAGTACCACCCTTTACTCTTTTGGGCTTCTTTCTTAGCTGTTGTCTGCACGATGTGTGTTTAATGTAAAATATTCCTACTTTCCCATGAAGTATAGGAAATAACACATCCATGAAAGGGTAATATTATGAACCTTGAATGTGTATAGTTTAAAATCCACCTTTTTTTTCTTTTTTTTTTTTTTTTTTAAGTCATTTAGTAATTTAGTGCTGAGGTTTTTTTAATCAAGTCTGTTGCCAAGTTCATTTTTTTCCTCCATGGTCGAGCATGCTTCATCAAAAGCATGTGGAAATGGAGGCAGAGTTAATGACACACTTGTATCTCCAGTTTGCCATCGTCATAAAGTCCTGAATCCTACTCCAGATGATTAGTAAATAAGATGAAGTAATTTAGCTGAGAGAATTGACTAGCTACAGTGCATGAACTGTATTGTGATGTTAATGTAAAACAGAATTAGCAATTTCCTGTTATATTCTGCTCTTGAGCATTAATTTTTTCCCTTTGAAACCTGCATGGAAGTAACTGGAACATGAGTCTTGGTGTCCCAGCCAGCAAAGTATATTTTGGCTTGTGAACTGGAGAAAAAAACATCCCTATGCTTTTGTGTTAAAGGATTCCATAATGCAGACCATGAAGGACATTACTGTGTTTGGAGGTCAAAGGCTGGTTATAAGGAGAGACCTTTTATACTCTCTAGGGCAGCCAAGCACTAGGACAGAATGTCTGGAGAACCTGTCAGTCTCTATCCTTGACAGTTTTCAACACCTAAATCTTGAGTGATTAAAGGTGTAACAATGTTACAGGTCAAAGGCATGATAACTCTCTGGGCTATTTTTCCTTTTCTGTTTGTATAAGGCAGTGAAAGCCCTGTCCCTGACTCCATGCTGATCTTCCCAACACAACAGAGTCACCATGGATGCTTTCCATGTGCACGTCAATCAGCCATTCCAGGCTGGAGAAAACAGGCAAGAAATGTCAGAAGTGCCAGTAAACTGTGCAGTTTCTTTGCTGGAAAGTTACTCATATGCCACTGGAAGCAACAGGTTAAAGGGAGCTCAGGGTACCAGAGAGAACGGACTCATCTATTCTAGTCTTGTATCATGTCTCTCCATTATTCCTCTCTGATTTCAAGTGTGGTTTCACCTTGACACCTAGATAATATTTTCTATTGTGTGTACGCTTAAAATTAAACTACTTCACATTTTAAAAAGTAATTAGAAAAAAAGAGAAGAGAAGGTTAGTGCATTTTTAATAAGAACTTTCCTAAGAGCTTACTGAAACAGGAGTGGGGATATTGGGGGGAGGACAGAGAATTATTATTGTTGCAATTTGTCATGATCTGAACAATTAATGGGATGTATCAGTAGTGGCTGCCAGAACCCGGAGATCTCAGTGGACTAAAAGTGAAGGGGAGGGGGGGGCAAAAATCTTCTTTAGTTAAATATATCCACATTTATATTCAGCATGGCTATTACAGTTTAGACTTTAAACCTTGCTGAAATGCTTTGGCAGTGGTTTATTGCTGGTCTTCAGCAACCTACAGGAGAGTCGGCAAAATGATAACCTGAGAGTAATGGTGAGTTTTTATTTAATTCCTTTTCATTTGCAGACTTAAAATGGCTCAGCAACTTCTGCTTGCTCTTCCAATGCACCTACAACAACTATTAATAATGGGCTTTTCTCTTTCCACCTCCCTGTCTCTTCTGTTAGGGAGGTGAGTTATTTAATTGTACAGCATTTTTGACTCATCTCCTCATAATTCTTGCTTAGTTACCAGGAAACATATGTTGGTGTTACACTTAAATGATTGTATTTTGAAAGTGAAATGTTTGCAGCTGTCAAGTGATAGTGTAGAACACAAAATTCTGATTTATCACCTCCATGTGGAACTTGTTTTTTAGATTGGTAGGGAGTGCTTTAGCAGCAGCACAGCCTCAAAGACCCCAGTTTTATTAAAGCCTGCGGATTAGGTTCCCAATTACCTTTAGCTCCAGTTACAATTAAACTGAAGTTGGAAGAAATTACTGGCCTGCTGCAAAGGTCTCTGGAACAAAAGAAGATGAGAAATCCCTTCTTTTCCAGCAGGCACCAAAACAAATTGCACTTGGTGTTTCAAGTGGTGAGGACTAAGCTGGGCTGCAGCCAGGCTGGGCTCACTCTGCTCCCTTCACTGATTAGTGCAAGAGGAGTGTGTGATATACCTCACAGACCTCTGGATGAGTGTGAGTCAAGTTCCCCATAGAGGGTTTTTGTAATCCTTGTTTGGTGCAGAACTGAGGAGAACTGGGGATGGGAGTGTTAGTGTGGGAAAAGCTGATACTGCCAGGTCTATGGGGAGCCATGTGGGTACTGGCACTGCCTGTCTGCCACATGCATCCATAAATGCCTCAGAATATCTCTGGGGTTTTATTTCTGCTATAGAGTTGCTATTGAGAACCTCCCAGAGTTAGCACAGCTGTTGCACTGGATTTACATCTCTGATACACAGAGTGTGCTGCTCGTGCAGGTCACTAACCCAGCTTTAAACTCCCAGAATTTCCATTTATATAGACCAGTGTGTATTTAAAAGTCTTGGGTTTTCTTCATACTGTTTTCCATAAGATAGCATCTGAAATTGCTTGGCTTTATGCTGTACTTAAACCAGAAGACATCTCTAGTAACTGTTTGGTAATGATTATAAAACTTTGACTGCAGAGCTGCTTAGAATATGTGAAGAATAAAGCCATGAATATTAAAAAAAAGTAGGTAAGGAGGAAAAGGAAGGAAAAAATGCATAATGAAAGCTAAATTAACATACAACTTTATTAAAAGGTAAATACGGAATGCCATTATACATCATGTAGCTATGAGAAATGTTGTACTATTTGACTGAAAACAACTGGCAGTGTTGTAGGCCCTGACTGTGTGATCACATTTGGAGAATACTCCTTCCTTTTGAGGCCATTAGGATGCAGTGTTTGTCTCCACGCAGCAGTTTGCCAGTAGCCGAGTCTCAGGACTGTATTATTGCATCAGTTGTGAGCAGAACTTTCCATTAATCAATAATAAAACCTGCTTTGAAAAAATCTCGAGCTGCTTCCCAAGTAAGTTAGTAATTTATTGTTAAATGGAGTGTTGGTATTTTAACAAAACAGTTTCCAAATCGCTGAAATTAAAACTAGAAAGTTTTTTTGTACTAGGTGTGTGATAACTCTCAACAAGGTTAATTGTCATATGTAATTACAGTTATGTAATTTGGTTTATTTAATTTTGCATCTTCCCTCTGATTTCACTATTTCCTTACAGAGCTGTAGTGTGCATTTGGGCAGGGGAGGGAAAGGATCAGATGTCTATACAATATCTTGTAAGAGATAGAAGTAATTTGATCTGAATCTGCTTGATCACTTAATACCCAAAGCATTATGGAAGGATTCCTTTTTCATAGTGATGTATTTCCATTTTTCACCTCAAGGAGTTTAAATGTGGTGGGAATTGCTTTGCCACCTATAAAAAGGGAGCTGAGTCTGTAAGAAAACAATCTCCAGGTAAGACTTCTGCTCTTACAGGAATAAGAAAAAAGCCTTGGCATGGTTAGGTGTAGCAATCATGTCCTTCCTTGCTCTGGTACTGCAGTGAGAAGGTCTTTGCAAGGCAGTTGATACTGAGCAGAAAACAGTGGTAAAGTCATGGAAAGGACCTTAGAGGGACCTGCCCGAGACAGGGACACCTTCCACTATCCCAGGTTGCTCCAAGCCCTGTCCAGCCTGGCCTTGGACACTGCCAGGGATCCAGGGGCAGCCACAGCTTCTCTGGGCACCTTGTGCCAGGACCTCCCCACCCTCACAGGGAAGAATTTCTTTGCAGTGTCCCAGCTGACCCTGCCCTCTGGCAGTTTGAAGCCATTCCCCCTTGTCCTGTCACTCCATCCCTTGTCCAGAGTCGCTGTCTTGAAGCCCTTTTTGGCACTGGAAGTGCTCTAAGTTCTCCCCAGAGGCTTCTCTTTTCCAGGCTGGACACCCCCAGCTGTCCCAGCCTGGCTCCAGAGCAGAGCAAACATGAGTAAATAGTGCTGATGGCTCCAGTGGACTTCAAAGAAAGAGAGGGGGAGAGGTAGTGCTCAGTGCCCCGTTCCCATATGTTCTTGGAGCCAACTATTTTACTGAGTGAGTTTAATAGCAGTCTCAGAGGAAAAAGCCTGCTGGTGAACAGAAGGCAGGCAGCACTTAACTGATTTTAAATATAGAGTTCCATGCTGTAATAAAAAGGAAGAAAACCAGAATGTCTGGTAGATTCGCAGCAGTTCTTATTTTTAAGTAAGCAGACCACAGGTAGTGTAGAAAACCAGGATCCTGGAGGGAAAGCAGGCTTGACTTGAAGGAAGTGAAACATTTAGAAGTTGGAAGAAACCCCCAGGAGCTGCTGTCTTTGTGTGCCTGTCCCTCTCTAATCCTTGCACGTTGTAATGACTATAAAATTCCATAGGGTAAATGTGCCCTCTCCTCCCACTGCTCACCAGCAGGATGCTGTAACAAGGGCTCAGACTCCAGATGACTTCATTGACTCGATGGAGCATTCTATTTCACATTGACTGTAGAATTATGTTAAAGCACAAATGTTGTGAAACTAATTACAGCGGTCAAAATACAGAAGGAATGAATGAGGCAGATTAGCTGGCATGCACCAGTTGTTTTGTACTACTCTAGTCATGCAGAACAGCTGTAAATAAAGTTTAAACAGCCACCAAGACCTCAATTATTCTCCTACTTGTTCATGTAGATTACTATGGTCTTGCTCTATAGCTAAGTGATTTAAACAACAATTCTGGGAGCGACTGATGAGGTTCATTTGCACCAGTGTAAATCTACAGCTTCTACTTTTTGATTAATTTTTTATGTATCAAGCTATTCATCACTCCTTTTAAATGCTGCTGTTTGTGGAACTCAGGGATGATCTTTATCCATTTAGTGAAACGAGAGAAAATTCCAATAAATTTTTTTTAGATTTTATTCTTGGAGCAAATAAAAATAGTATATCAGCTTACAGCAAGTCTTCCAAGAGGCTAATTTAAAAAACAAACAAACAAACAAACAAAAAAACCCTAAAAATATAATGGTAAGAGAGATTGTCTGTTACCAAGTAAGCAAAAGTGTGATAGAGAAGTTATCTTTCAATACCAATGTGAATTTGGATTCATTTTAGAACCTGTAATAGAAAGTTTTCCTTGAATTGCTACAGAAGAGCTGTCCCTAACCTGATGGATTTCAGGTTGGAATTACAAGCCGCCAGGTATTTAAAACCATGTTTGTTCTTAAACTTTATTTTGTAGCCTCTTGGTGCAAGGGGATTGCACTAGGACACTAATTCAGGTAGTGCAATATTATTTGGCTCCTTTTCAGGATGAGTTGCATCTTCATAGGGATTATTGATTTTTATGGGGCCATTCCTCAAGAAAATTTGTAGGTAACTCAGTAAGGATGAGGTGTGGCCTGATGTGGTTTGGGAATTTGGACTAGTAAGTCACAAAAGACATTCAAGAGAATGGCTGAAGGATCTTGAGCTTAGGGCTTTCTGATTTGCAATGCTGCATTTCTTTTCTAAGACTTGAAGTGCTATTGTAATAAATCTTGCTTTGGTAATGAGGAAATACATTCACTGCAGGGGCTGTAGTGTTAAAATCAGGGGTAACAGCTTCCAGTAGGCAGGGTTAGATGGGGTATTGGGAAGGAATTCCTAGCTGTGAGGGTGCTGAGGCCCTGGCACAGGTTGCCCAGAGAAGGTGTGGCTTCTCCATCCCTGGAAGTGTCCAAGGCCAGGTTGGATGGGGCCTGGAGCAGCCTGGGATAGTGGAAGGTGTCCCTGCCCTTGGCAGGGGGTGGAACAGGATTGGCTTTAAGATCCTTTCCATCCCAAGCCATTCTGGGATTGGAAAACACCTCTAAGTTCCAGGTTCATTATTCCTAGCAGAATGTGTTTGTGACAAACAGGACATTTCACTCTGAAGAAGGAAGAAGGCTCATCTTGCAGTCCAGGACAGGACACATGATTTGAGCAGGAAGGTAAGCAACTGAACAATGGGATGGTGAGTTTGGAGACAGAGAACTGGACATTGCCTCATGTAAACTGCACAGCTTCCCTAATTTCATCAGCCATGCCATGACTAACACACGAGTTCTTGCATATGCCCAAGGACAAATAAATAAGACTCTGAGTGAGTGACATTGATCATCTTGCCTCTTGCAGGCTGGGGAAGTGAGATGCACTCTGACTTGGGGCTGTTCTTTGGCCCCCCCACCCATTATCTGATGTACATCTCCAGAGGGCACCTGGGACATCATCTGAGGACCCACCCAGGTTTTGGCTTCAGTATGAGTCCTTAGTCCCTCATCTTGGTTCCTTGACTGGAGCCCTTTGCTCCAACCTTCCTCGTTTCACATTATAATTTGGATTTTTTACATGCAGCAGATGCTTTTGTGGTTTCACCTGCTTGCACTGAGAGTCTTTTATTTCTCTTAATGATTCACATCTTTTCAGAATTATTCCTCTCCCTAATTTATAATGTACAGAGTATCTTTTAGTGACTCACTAATCTTTTTTAATTTCAGGGTGTCTCATAGTTCCTTCTGCCTCACCTTGCCCAGTACCTTTAATGATGCTGTATTTAATACTGTTAACTCTGGTTTCTCTTCTTTTCTTCCTGCTGGGTAACCCTTCTCCAGGCTCCTGACTGGCACTGCCGTTCAAGCACTGCTGTTTTCCTTCTACAGGTGAGTTTGTATTCCTAACATACAGACTCCCTAATCCCTTCATTTCAATTTTTGTTATTCTTCCTTCACAGTCAAGTACTTCATTTGTGCTTTATGTGTTTCCATCAGCCTGCCAAACCCAGCTGAGTGCCAGGGTCTCCCTCTGCATCTATTTTCTTTTACAGCTCACTGGAGGAGATTTCTTTCTCCTGTCTCTTCTCAGGAACAGCTACTGCTGCTAGTTTTCTTTAAGGTTTAGCTACTCACTGCACAGATCCATCTCCTCATCCTGTCCAGCAACTTTCTTTTCTCCCTATGACTTACTCTTAATCCACATTTCTCCTTTTTTTCTTTTTGGACTTCTCCTCCATACTAATATGGTCTAAAAATATATTTCGTTCCTCAAATTTATTCCAAAGTTCACTATGGTCTTATTTCCTTTTGTTTTTAACAAGAGAAAACTGCTTCAGCAAGCCTAAAATACGTTTTTTTGATCAAAGATTGCAGCCTTTGCCACGTGCTTTCCCATAGGAATGCTGATGAGTCCTTCACCCTCTCTCACAGTTTGTATTCCCTTGTTGTTGCACAGTTCCCTGTCTCTGCAGTTACCGTCCCAGCTCCTTGCGTCATCATTTTTGTGGATATTTCCCGTGCTCCCTCCTGTAGTTTGTAGGAATGCTGTGTTGCTTTTCACTGTCTTCTCTCTGTGGATCAGATCACTGGCTGCCCTCTTCTAATCAGACATGGTCAGGTGCTATTTTTATGCAGATGAGTTGCAAATCTGTTTGTCAGCCCGGGCTTTGTTTGCCCCTGTTCAGGCGTGTATTTCATCTCGCATCTCCAGCACTTCTGGCCTGACAGCTTGTGATAACAAAGGCAAAGCAGAGCTCTGTATCTCCCCTGCAAAACTCTCACTTCTTATCCCACCTTCAGCACATTTCCATCCACAGTCACTGCTGTTTGTTATCTAGACACGTTCAGTTATGAATTCTTCTGCTCCAACTGTAGTGTCACCATTATCTCTGCCATCATCTACAATGGTTGTCCCTGGTGTCATTTTTTCCCTGCCTTCCATTTAGATTCATTCTAGCTCTCACTGCCTTCAGCTGTGCACAATCCTGCGTTTTCCAAGTTACACTTTGATTATTTAATTGCCTTCCTTGCTGTCACCAGTAAGGGGCTGCTCCACTCCTGATGGGATCATCTTTATCTGACTCTTTTGGGCTCACTGGAGTAGAATTTTTGTCTGCTTCAAGTTATCAGTGAGTGGTTTTATGCTCTTTTCATCTATAAAGCTGTTGAGACCCCTCTTACTTAGCTAAGAGTCTACCTTAAATTCCTCTAGTTCTCTAGAAAGTTTGCCTAACTGTTCTGTTCCCAGTGTTATTTTTCTTTATGCTTTCATGCTTTCTCAAACGCCCCTACTCTCTCCCTTCAAATTTAATTTCTTAATCTTGTGGCTGTGAGACTTCTTCACATATCCTTGCATAAATATCTCTTTAGGTTTTCATCTGTGCAGCATTTGTCTAATCTTTTTAATAAGATAAGGCCAAGAACTTAGTTTTTACTGTCTTCTTTTATTGGGATTTTTAATGCTATTAAGGCACTGTAGATATTTAAACCATTATCAGTAGTACCTCATAGGTTTTCTTTTCTCTTTTCAAATACACTCCAATGGGTTTTAGGCGTAATTGTTAAAATGAAGATGATAATATACTAGAAATAAAATACACCTGCTGCAATTAAATTGCACAGAAATCTGTGAATGGGAAGCAGTTTCAAACCCTGCTTGTGTGGACTGTGCTGATGGCTTTGGGAAGCTGGCAAGGTCACTTCAGAACAAGAAAGCCAATAGTGGATATGCTGTATAGGTAATCAGACAAGGAACATGGCCTTAAAGCCCATCCAGTCCCACCCTCTGGGCAGGGACACTTCCACTATCCCAGGTTGCTCCAAGCCCCATCCTTGGACATTTCCAGGGATGGGGCAGCCACAACTTCTCTGGGCAACCTCAGCCAGGGCCTCAGCACCCTTCCTAATACAAGCATAATTTTGTTGTAATAAAGTAATTACTTTTATCTGTGTCCATATAGTTCTCACATAGGGGTCCTTCCTTGTGAGGGATTTAGCAGAAGATCTGTCTCAAATCTAAATATCTTCTCAGAGATTATGTGTCTTGGGAGTATGGAATAAATGGGTGAAAGGAATAGTACTGAGTCACCAAGATCAGCTCATATTGACTCAAAAACTGGAGCCAAAACAGTTTAATTACTAATTGTGATGTATAACATCTTCCTTAATATTTCCTCAATACTTCAGGACTATAAGTAGCAACTCTGAGCTCTGAGCTGGCCATTACTCCTCAGAATAATGTTTTTGAAATTGTCATCAGGGGCTGTGTGACAACATCAGCCCAACACTTTATAGTGGTAAAGAAATGTAAACCAAACATGAAGAATTCTTAATAAAGGAATAGGGACTAAAGCAGTGACATCACAGGATACTCTGCCAACAGCTGGCATTAATTTGTACAGTTCTGGTCCTCACACCTCAAGGACAATCCATTGGATCAATAACAGAGAGGAGCAACAGGGCTGGTGAAATGCTGCTTTATATGGAACAACCAAGTAAGCCAGGGGTTTTCAGCCTGGCATGCTGGTGGCTGTAGAATTCATTAGGAGGAATGAGGAAAGGTTTGGGGGCTTTTTCAGTGGTGTTTTTGTTTTGATTAGATTTTTGTTGTTGTTGTTGTTTTTGGTTGGTTGGTTTGGTTTTATAGATGATTTTTTTGGGGGGAAGGATTGGTTTGATTCTTTTTTGCTGTCTCTTCTAACAGAAGAACTAGAAGGGATGAAATTAAACCAACAAGAGGCATGTTGAAAGCAAACATAAAAGCCTGGTCATTCTTGTATTGTGGCTGTTTGCAGAGGCTCAACAGGAGATCAGAAAAAGCTCATGGAACAGAGATTTCTGAGTTCCCAGGACATGCATCTAGCTCAGGAGGTCTCTGAGCTGCCAGTGCCTGCCAGCTGGAGGGTAACAGTTCCCATTCTCCCCTAGACACCCACTCCTGGCAGCAGTCACAGCAGGATAGAGGTTCTGTGGCTCCTTGAGCAGAGCAGTGGCACCACTGGTTTGCCAATACCTTCAGACCTTATGGGTGGTAATATTTTATTAAAACTAAATTGAAAGAGTACACTTGGTTTTGATCAGTAATGAGTTTTAATTTTTAAATATGACTTTTTTATTCTTGGACACTGCATGGGTGGCAGGTTTTCATTTGCACACTGCAAGCGCTGTAGTGAAGAGGGGGAAGATGTATTTTATTTCCCTCTGTGAGAGTAGAGTAGTGGGATCGTTTTTCACTCTCACAGGTTTTCTTTAAAGCAGTAACACTCAGCTTGTTATATTTTTCATCAGTCTGTTACAGGCTGTGTGCTGCTTCACATTTCTCCTAAATAATAAGGTCTTAATAATCGAATTAATGTTGATCATCTTACTTTCTTTGTCCGACATAATCTGCTTTAGTAAATAATCTGAGGCTTTCTTAATGATCAACTTGAAGGTTGAAGGCTCACCATTTTTGCTTAATTATCTCCATAACCCACAGATTGAAAGCTGTATATTCCCTGTGTTGTAACAGACATCAGGGTTTTCCAGCAGAGTATTTAATTCAGGTGGTGCCTCTTCTATTTGTAAGAAGAAAGGAGAGCTCAGGAATTTGCAGTGTTGCATTATAGTTACATTTTTTAAAAAGCAAACAAGCCCCAAACACATTGGCATTGTAGTATAGAAGTTTACACTCATTTTTCACAGATCAAATGAGAATAAGTAAATTTACATTAACTTTAATGCCTGAACTAGCAGCACAGCTACTTTAAATTCAGTAGAAGAGAGACAAAGCAGATATTCATATCTAAGCATCAGGGTAAGAACATTTCCAGGTGGAAAGTGAAAATTAATGGAGCTATGACAATTCACAAGAGCTCTTATATTTGTGTTTATAGTTTGTTTTCCTGCACCACTCAGTTAAAGGAATTAAGGTTGTATTTTGTCTCTCATCTTTAGCTGGCTAGGACTTGTGCTTGGCTTTCGTGAACATGATTTCAGAGCATCTATTACTATTAACGTGAAAATAGCTTTTTGTTTTCATTTCTGGGATTGCCATATTTTAGACATAGTTTTCCTCCTCTTGTATGTGGAAGTAATGTGGTCTGTTTCTTTGGAAATAAAATAAAAGTTGTAACTCCTGAATGAACTGAGGCTGTGAAAATGTACCTGGTGACGAACAACTGTGGAGATCCTCATCATTCCAGAGGTGGGCTGGGAATTTAATCTGGCCTTGGCTGGTCTGTGCTATCCCAGTCCCTGAAAGTTGTAATACATCCCAAAGACTTGCTGGGTTGGTTGAACTGAGAGACAAAACTGGAGAAACAATCTGCTGGGAATATGGAAAACGGATATTTTTGTAATTTTTCCTATTAAGAACTCCTTGCTTTAGCAGTTCTGGGGAAACTGTTGCTATTTAAAGACTGTTGGCTGGGGGTGGTAAATCAACTAACCTTTTTTCCTGGTTGCTAATCCCAAGACCGTGAATTGATACAGGTTTTCACTTCTAGGCCTGCACTTTACAGTGACCCCGTGGTGAAGTTCTTCTTGACAATTGAAATGCTTTTTTTTAGTTATTTAGCTGCCAGCAGAAAACAACCCAGTAGCACTAAATCTGAGTTTGCCTGTAAATGTCAATGAAGCAGCTGTTGTCTGTTTTATACAAGTGAACAAAGAAACTGGTTTATGATCAGAAAGTTCCCTTGTCCATTTTCTTTTATCAGGTTTGTACTTGTTCTGTTACTATCGGAACAGAGCAAAATGAGATTACATGAGGGGAAGAACCTGTTACCCTGGTTATTCTACTAGTTTTTTAAAAACAAGAACATTTGATTAAGAACTTGACTAATTCAGTTACGGCTTTTGAATGGACACAATCACTGAGTGATAAGCTATAAAGAGTTAACTAGTTTTTATTACAAGTCCAGAGGTCCTTTCAACACGAAGATGAAGTTTGAAGAGACAGGGGAGAGATGCAGAAAGCTTGAATACATCATATTAGCTACCTTCTCTTTGTTTCCCTTTTCCACAGAGGCCAATAAGGCTGTCAGATTGATGTAAAACTCGTTGCTAGTTAAATTACAGCATGTAGACTTACATTAGTACATAGTGCTGAAAATGAAAAATAGCCCATTGCAGAGCAGGTGAAATTTGTTTTATTTTTACTGCTGGTTTCCTTACAAACTTCCTTACAAGTTTTCCTCACTTTTTGGAGTAAAAGAAATACGTGCTGCATGAAAAATGGGAGGTTTTAAAAAAAGACACAGAGTACATTTTTACCTTTCCCATTATAGTATCTAAGAATATAGAAATTGCTTCCAGGACAAATGTGTTGCTGTAAAGATCAGGCTTAGTCTCTTGGGTTTTGGTTTTAAGGAAGTCTGGAATGTAAAAGAATCTTGAAAAGACGAGAACAAATCCCCTTTTGTTTTAGAAGAACAAATTGTCTCCTGTTCTTGCATTTACTTACTTGTGTGAGTAAAGGCCAAAGCAATAATTAATAATACATCCCTTTTCAATCAAAATTCAGTAATTTTATTTTAAGATTTGCTTAAATTCTTTTTATTCTGTTAACTTTGTAAACAATTATTAGATGAGCTGTAAGATGATTTAGATTGGATATTAGGGAGAAGAATTTTCATGGAAAGGTTTGTAAAGTGTTGGAAGGGGCTGCCAGGGCTGTGGTGGAGTCACCATATGTGGAAGTGGTCAAAAACACATGGATGTGGCACCTGGGGACATGGTTTAGTGATGACCATGGTGGTGCTGGCTTGGTGGTTAGGCTTGATGATATTAAAAGGTTTTTCCAATCTTAATGATTCTGTGATTCTAACTAAAATACTCTTACTGTTTCCTCAAAAACAAAAACATCTGAAAACCTAAATTTCAGTCTGAATCAATAATTTCAGAACTTCCACTTGGGTGAAAAAAGGGGTTTTTTAGGTGAATAGCCAGAATGTTTACTTGTGAGATATGTGGACTAGGGATGTAGTGTGTAACAGAACTCGCCATGCCAAACCTGGTGTTTGGGCTGCTTTGGATTTATTTTTTTTAAAGACCTTTCAGAGTCTGCTTTTAACATTTTGTGTTCTTTACAAATTAAAAAATGAGATTTATGTCACTTCTTAATGTTTATGCCTTTGGGTGCAGTTCTATAACTCTGCTTTCCCTGTCCCTAAACCGTAATTTTCAGACTTTTCTTGTGACTCTTTAGAACTGGACCATGGGTTCCCTGGGCTCCCCTGACCATGGGAGAAAAAAAAATGGTGTAAAACATGTAGCACATGGTTTCTATGCTCTACTCAGTCTGTAGGGGTAAAATTGAATGAATCTTGTAAGATTTAAATGGAATCATCAAATCTTTCAGGTTCCAAAAGGCCTGAAGGATCATCACTCCAACCCTCACCACAGCACTGCCAAGGTCCCCACGGGAGCCTTGTCCCCAAGTGCCACATCTACCACTTTTAAATAACCATGAAAGAAACTGCAATAGCAGTAGTAAAAAAAAAAAAAAAAAAAAAGTGGCCTATTCTCTACAGAAACCTACAGATCCAGAAGAATGCATTACATAGAGGAGGAAGAATATGAATTACAGCATATATTACATGGGCAACATGGTTTTTGTCGTTGGGTTTGGGCGTGTTTTTTTTCACACAAAGGACTCTTGTGGTTTTTGTGAGCGCAGATGGCTTTCAAGTTGTGCCACCCACTAAGCTGAGAATGCTGGGATGAGGAATCCTTTTCCAGTGGAGAGCATAATTGAAGGTCCTTCAGTGAAATAAGGTATCTTTGAAGTGGCTGTCTTGTTAACTTCTAACTTAGCACATCAAAGTAAGGGAAAAATGTCTTTTTTTCTTGTAAATGCAAATTGTGGCTCTCGACTGTCTGATGTCCTGCTTCAAAACCTTACAGATGTTCCAGGTGATTCCCATGGTGAAGGTTTTGTCTTTGGTTATGCAGGAATAGCTTTCAGTTTTTTAATGGAGGTGTTGGACTTTGGTGATCTCGCTGCAGCATATTGCGTATGGAAATGGAATTCTCACTGGATCTTCCATTTGTGGTTTTTGTGTTCTCACCCTCAAAATTGCTAAACAAAAACTTGAACATTTTCCTTTTTAATCTTAATGTCAGGATCATAGAGTGAATGTTGCAGACAGTTTAATGTTCAAAATGTCTTGGTTTCTGTTGGTTTACTGTAAGATGTTATTAAATTTTCCCAGTGACACTTAAAATAGTTGTAGAATAAATTGAGGTATCTTAGTTAATTGCTATTTCTAGACTCTGGGCATTTTGGTTAGTTGTCCTTTCTCCAGACTTCTGTTCTGTGCTGTAAAGCAGCATAATTTATCCCAGTGAATCTTTACATGCAGGAGGCGTTATAGGAACCTTTGATGCTTTTCCTTCAGAGCCCTGTCCCCTGGGGAGGGCAGCAGCTTTCTCAGCACTGTGGTTTTCAGTGCCTGTGCTGAAAATGTCATATGCAAACTGATGCCCAGGAGTTCAGCTGAGCATGAGACACAACTTCATTCCTGTGCAGGGACCAAGCAGTGAACAGAGTGTCCAGAGAGGCTGTGGAGCCTCCCTCACTGGGGATATTCTAGACCTGTCTGGACATAACCCTGTGCCATGTGCTCTGGGATGGTGCTGCCTGAGCAGGGAGGTGGGGCCAGAGGAGCCTGTGTGGTCCTTTCCAACCTGACCCATTCCATGATTCTGTAAGAAGTGTTGTCTCTGTAGTCAGGGAGAGAAAGGAGGATACGTTTCCTAAAACTGCAGGAAGCAGAAGCACTAAAGAAACTAGGGAAACCAAACCCCAGTTTGCTTTGGAAACAAAACTTCCAACATGGGATAACAGGAATAATTAGTCTTGCAAAAGCTCATCAGTGGAGGCTACTCTAGATGCAACATCAGTGTCTCTTGCACCCCTCACCCTCCAGTGTTCTCCACATAAATCATGCTGCTCTTGCAGGTGCTTCCGTGGGCATCAATAGTTCTTTGAAATCCCAAAACTGTGCAAGGCCAGCAGGAGTCATGCAGGTCCCTTGGGAAGCGTGGACTCATGGAATGCACCATGGTGGGCCACAGCCTGTTTGCTGCTGCTGAGCTTCACTATTCCAGAGAGCTCCAGTAATGGACAGCCATACAGGCCATCAGTAATTGCACTGGGATACTGGAACCTGCTCAGCATCAAAAAGCTCCAGTGCCTTATCTCAGAGTGATGAGTCCTGTGCTAAAGGTGAATTGCAGCTTGAATATGAGATCTGCTTCTTCCCCCCATATTTCAGCACATATTCCTGATGTAGCTGCTTTGCTTAGTGAAGGTGATCACTGGCTTGGTGTCTTAAAAATAATCATTACCTTTCTCTTGAGCTCAGATTTAATAGTACTTCATCCAGATACTGTGATGGAAATTCAGCTAGCTGGATGAATTTATTTCTTCCGTGATAAGAACATGAACCTCTCAGCAAGTTGCAAACCTTCTATGAAATTACAAAACAAAATCTATGCTCGGGCCATAGAATGATGACTTCAGTCTCATAGGTTTGTGGTGTTTATTGGACTATTGATTTTGGATCCTGAAATGGAAAGTCCAAAAAGCAGTGGAGTAGGAAATTTGCAACTCTTTTTTTTTCCCCTGCCTTTTTTT
>VXBB01010736.1:137685-154199 GCA_013399915.1 Illadopsis cleaveri
TTTTTTTTTTTTTTTTTTTTTTTTTTTTTTTTTTTTTGAATACCCCATCTTTAGATTTCTGCCTTGTTATCTTAAATATCCTTCTAGCTATCTGATTTAGATTTTTGGGGGGGGGGTTTTGTCTCTTGTTTTGTGGGGTTTTTTGGGGTTTTTTTTTTAGTTTTCATGAAGACATGCTTTTAATCAATTGATATAGTGACAAAATACACTATTTTATATTCCATAGAGTTACTGTAGAGCTCAGTGTCACGGGAAGAATGTACAATAGTAGTAGTCAATAAAAAGCATTCACTGACCCATCAGTCAGTGTTTCAGTGCTGGCTTGGGCAGGTAGAACAAGCTCCTGAAGTGATCAGTGACAGTTTCCAGGTAACTTGTATGATGAATATACACCAACTCTCACTTCTATGGAGTCAGGATTTCCAGTGTTCAGAGACACTTGAATCTGCAAACTAATTCTTCGCCTGGCTCAATGCATTTCCATCATCTTTCTGGATGAACAAAGTTGCTCAGCTGTGAATTTGCAGTTGAGGTTGTTGGAAATAACTTGTGATGGAATGGCATGGGACAGGGGAGCTGCACATCTGCTTGTCTTTTAAAGACTTTCCAGGGATGGTGGTTCCACCCCTTACCTGGCAACTTTCAGTGAGGAAATTTTCCTTAATATAGGAAAGAGGCTGTTTACTCTCATCCTGTTGCTTGTTATTTGGGAGCAGGCTCCAACTGACCCCTCTGGCTACACCCTTCTGTCAGGGAGTTGTCAAGAGTGAGGTGGTCCCCTCTGAGCCTCCTTTTCTGAGCCCCCCTCAGCTGCTTCTGGTGCTCCAGCCCTTTCTACAGATCCTTCCCTGAACACACTCCAGCCCCTCAATGTCCTTCCTGAATGCAGGGGCCCAGAACTGTGTGACAGCAGCTCTCTTGTTAGAGGGTAGAAATGAGCTGAGACACAGACTCCTTGTTTATCACAGCATGACAAGGGCCCTGGTTTATTCCTCTTTACACCTCAGCCATCCTGACTCCAACCATTCACTGACTCTGCCTGCACCAAGCTCCTGCTGGAAGTTTCCCCTGCAGCCTGTGACTGCTGCTTATTTCCTGCTGAACTCTGACTGCAGGGGTCAGTTTGCAGACTGTGACTGCAGCTTTTACCCAGCTAGACTGTGACTGCAGGTTCCAACAACAGGCTCTGACTGCACACCCAGACTGACCTCACTGCAGGGATTCTCTCTCCGCAGGGCATGGACAGTGCCCTGGTCTCCCCCCAGCTAATCCCCTCCCTTTTATCCCACTTACCTTTNGATTTCCTTCCCACCAGCTAATCCCCTCCCTTTTATCCCACTTACCTTTATTGGCTACAGCTGTAACTCATCAGGGGTGGGGCTGTATTGGGTAATTAACACAGCTGTTACTTATCAGGGGCCAGGTCACCTGTATTCCCTCCTCCTGCATAACTGGACACACAATGGGAGGTGCCTCAGCAGTGCCCAGCGCAGGGCATGGACAGTGCCCTGGTCCTGCTGGCCACAGTGGCACTTTTACAAGGTTTTTAAAACCTTTCTGTGATGCTAAGAAGGAAAAAAAGGTGCAATTTATTTTATTACTTAGCAACTGATCAAATTTAACAATGTGTATATAAAGACAAATCTCAGTAAGAGCATCAGCAGAAAAACAAAGCAAAGAACATTTTTCCTCTGTGTATACAGCTCACAGCTGAAACTTTGCAAATTGCTGGTAACTGTATCAGCATATGATTCCTTCATTTGCATTTGTACTTCAATTAATTTTATAATTTAATTTGTGCAGTTCTGAATATTTTAGTGTATCTCAGTGAAGGGAGAATCATTTTCAAGGAGCACAGCTGTTCGGCTTCAGTAAGTTTCTCCAAGTACAAGTGCTATCAGTATTTCTGCTTTCAGAATTAATTCTCTGTAGGTGGGTTTGAAGTAGCACCATCATCATTCAGATCTTTCAGGGTCTGCACCATCAGATTTGGGATGTTGTAGTGCAAGCAAAGTGTCCCACTAGCAAACCCATAGTATTTCCTGGTGTAATTTCTTCACCTGTGTACCTTACTGCTTCTTATTTTGCATCTCTGTTCCTGTTTTTTACTTCACATCATGCTTTATTTTATTGTTTAGTTAAATTCTGTAGAATTCATACAATGTACTCAACAGCTTTTTGAGTAATCCTGTGGAAGGAAAATGAGCATTGAAGACATGTTAGTTTTACTATCACTTTCACTTCAAGGTTGGAAGAGAAGTAATCACTAGATATATATGATGTTAAATAGTTTTTCACACATGTTTATATAGTTGTGTGCTGCTTGTAAACCATCCCAGAGTTTGTGCTGGCTTGTCCTGAGCCAAAATACAACTGGCTGCCTGGCTGACTTGGAAGTAACACATCTTCAGGAGGTTTGGTCTTTGACAGCTTGATTCTTGTGAGGCAGTGGAGAAGTGGAGGCAAAATCCACTCATTACTGGGGATTCATCAGTTTACAGGGAAGTTGCTGCTGTGTTGGAACAGTGTAATCACTGGACTGCTTCACCTAGTTATGAGTTCATTAAGAAAACATCAAGACAAAATATCACCAGCTCATTGTTTTAGTACAAAAATCCTTAGGGTGCAGGTTCTTAGACCTAAACATGCTGCAAATACGAACTCAAGCACAGTGCACAGACGTGTGCTGTATGTACTGGACATGCCTGCATGTTATTCCTGTTTTCTCACTCGTGGCTGCATGTGTTTGTCCTCTCAGAGGAGAGTCAGGATCCTGAGCCTCCTTGTGCTGTGCCAGGTCCTTTGCCAGCCATGGCCATCCACGGTCGTTCCCGATGCCCTGGTCCAGGCTGGCTCTGGGGTCCAACTGCATCAGCTGCTCCCTAATTAGTAAATTCTAATCTGTGCCATTCTCTCCCATTGCCTGGATTGTGCACCGAGTCCTTCACTCAGTTCTGTCACAGTGAGGGTGAGGGTGGCTGCAACAAGTCTTTGAGTCTCCTGACTTCAGGATGGATGCGGCGCAAAGTAAGAAAAAGGAGCGGGAACGATGGAGTGCCATGAAAAGAAAATTTACTTTAATGAGAAATAAAAATAGGGATGATGTGCAGAAGCTGAATGCAGTGCAGGGACAAACTGCATAGACCAGAAATGAGGGAGAAGTAACAATATAGTCTTGGGCGTGGATGACTCTAGAAACAATACCCTACATGAAACACAAGTAACTAATAGGGGAGAAGAACTTGGACTAGTTAACATAGTGACTCCAAAGGCTCTTGGGAGGCGATCTCAGGCTCGCCCTGAGTTAGAGGAATGTTTCCCAGGGCTTGAAGCCAAGGCCTGGCCAGTCAGGGGTGAAGTCCTGCTGACCCTGCTTCTCAGTCACATCTCCCTGGCAGGCTCCTGGGCCTCCACAATTCCCCTCTTTCTGTTTGACAAAAAATTAAGAGCCAAAAGAATNGATCTCAGGCTCGCCCTGAGTTAGATGAATGTTTCCTAGGGCTTGAAGTCAAGGCCTGGCCAGTCAGGGGTGAAGTCCTGCTGACCCTGCTTCTCAGTCACATCTCCCTGGCAGGCTCCTGGGCCTCCACAATTCCCCTCTTTCTGTTTGACAAAAAATTAAGAGCGAAAAGAATCCTTAAACACTTTAAATGCATAACTTAACAAAGAGGGTGGCAGTGCTAACATAATTGCCTCCTGAATCACAGACTTCTTGGGGAAAAAATTCTCTTTCCTTGATGTTTAACTTTTCTGCTGCCTGACAAATACCTGCCCCTCGGTGGCTTGAGCACTGTCAGGAGCACTGAGTGTCACAAATGCAGAGGGCTTCTGTGCTGCTCTGTCCTTTCTGCTTCCTTTTTACCAGCATGGAGCTTGTTCACTCCTCGTGACTGATGTGGCCTGATGAGACATGCCATTTTTTTATTTTAAAAAGATAAGCTGTAGTGCAGATGAGGATACTCATTCTTGCAAGCAAGCAAAGCCAGTGGATTCAACCCAGTTTCCGTGTCTGTGTCTGTATTAGCAAGTTTTGTGGGTCAGTAGGATGGATCTGAAAGTGTGTATGTTGCTAAGTTAAGTAGAGGGTGTTGTGCCAGGGCACTTTCTTTTTTCCTTGTGTGCGGTAAGGTGAATACCAGGAAAACTCCTGCTGCTTTGAATTTGCCTGTGTAATGTGCTCCTGCCTCATGTTGTCCACTCATGGCTGAGCGTTCCCTTCAGAAACTCACTTCTAATTGGGGATTCTCTTTGGACTAGCACCCCTTTTAATACATACTTGAAAATTATTTTCAAGTTTTTAAATGGTTTTTAGTATAATCACAGTGTCCAGTGTTGTCAGACTTTAAGTTTCAAAAGTCAGCGGTGAAAAACAGCGTTTTCTCTCAAGCTGAGGATGCTAAAATGTGACTTTGAAACTGATGATTATACGTTGGTTTCCAATTGCCAGCTGTGTACCTTGCTGCCCTGTGAGATTCCTGCAAGGACAGATGGGTATGGCTAACAAGGAGATTAAAGGAGTTAAAGGGATCTTCTGTTCTAAGTTCAGAAAATGGATGTAGCAAATAACAGCCTTTAAAAGACAGAAACTCGAATGTTCATTTAAATTAACAACTCTTGGAGAAATACTGCCTTCCAAAAGTAATGAGAAGGGTTCTTTTAACACTTAATCAGACAAGGTTGTTGACTCGTAAAAGAAACCATGGCAGCTGCAACCATTTGGAGATTTCAGAAGGATGTCAGTGAAGGTCAGCACATAACAGGCTTCCTCTAGTCTTGGCGAGAAAGATTTTTCACTGAGGGCTTTAAATTACTTTTGGTGTCATTAAGAATATGCATTGTTTACATTCATATCGTTCCTCTAAAAAGTCAGAAATGATGTATTTTCTGAAACTTAATGAAAAAGGCACAATGCTATACAGAGTTAGAAAAGAAGAAGAAAAAAGCTATGTGTAAAAGGTATCTATGCTCAGGAGTGTTCCTACAGAGTTGGTAGGAACTGAGAGCCATTACAGTAAGCAAGAAGGAGCTGGATTTCTAAGCAATAATGTTTTCCTTTTCAAATAAAGCAGGACAAAATAGAAGACTGCTGCCTCCTCTCAGTGTGAGAAGAAGTCAAATATTTCTATTTACACTCTTAGTACTGTTATAGGCTGTACACTGGGGAGAGATCCACACTAGCTAATGTCTGTGATCCTCTCTGGAGAGAAAGTAATAATAATAATACTCCTAATATAATAAAATAATCATACCCCTCCAATAAAAGGAAAAACATAATTGAGAAGCAGTTCGTGTGCTTTTTAAGAAAGAGGGAGGATTAGGAAATTAAGACTGAAATTGCAAGGGGAGAAAGAGAAGTGTCAAATACCCCAGGGTCACACACGTGTGTGCAGGGTATGCACAAGTACATCACAGGATGAGCAGCACAGAAAGCTCTGCTCACCTGAGTGACCACATTAAAGATGATGTCTGCCAAAGGCTTTGATCAAAGCTAGATCTTTCCATTCTGCTCTGGAGTGTTTCCTTCAGTGGCAGCTTTTGCACAAGGTCCATTTGCTGCAGCATGTAGCAATTTGTATGCCTCAGAGCATCTGATGGAGCGTTCCCTCAGCAGCAGGAAAGCAGAAAAAACACCTCAGAGCTGCAGAGTGCTACTGGTGTTCTTATAATTCAATCAAGGAGATCCCACTTTTGTCTGTAAGCAAGCCAAGGACTTACTCCAAGAATGGAGTTGCTCCTCCTGGAATAATTTTGTTATTACTTGCAACTAGCAATTCAGAAGTATAATAATAGTATTACTACCATATACTATAATAGTTGTAAGTATCACTTATAGAATATAAGCAAATCATTAGTTGATTTGATTGAGGACTGATTTGGGCCTGTCCCATAAATACTGTTTGTATCTGAGAAGGACTTGGGGGTGTGGAGGGTGAGAGGCTGGACGTGTGCACTCAGCCCAGAAACCAAACATGTCCTGGGCTGATCCCACAGCGTGGGCAGCAGGGGAGGGAGATTCTGTTCCTCTGCCCCCCTCAAGTGAGACCCCACCTGCAGAGCTGCCTCCAGCCCTGGGGCTCCTAACATCAGGATGTAGAATTTATCCAAGGGCTGGAGCCTCTCTGCTCTGGAGCCAGGCTGGGACAGCTGGGGGTGTTTACCTGGAGGAGAAAAGGCTCCAGAGACACCTCAGAGCCCCTGCCAGGGCCTAAAGGGGTTCTAGGAGAGCTGGAGAGGGACCAGGGCCTGGAGTCACAGGACAAGGGGAATGGCTTCCCACTGCCAGAGGGCAGGGAATTAATGGTGGGATATAAGGCATGGGATATAAAGATGGGATTCTTCCCTGTGAGGGTGGTGAGGCCCTGTCACAGGGTGCCCAGAGAAGCTGTGGCTGCCCCTGGATCCCTGGAAGCGTCCAAGGCCAGGCTAGATGGGGCTTGGAACAGCCTGGACTAGTGGAAAGTGTCCCTGGGTATGGCAAGGAGTGGGACTGGATGGGCTTTAAGTTCCCTTCCAGCCCAAACCATTCCATGATTGCCTTCGTTTGTATCAGAAAGGGTGAAAGCAACTCTCAACCCAAAAGCTTTCTCTGATTTTTATGTGCTGTTTTTTGCTCATTTGCAAACCAGACTATTGGGCTGGGGAATTGTTGGCTGCTAAGTGACAGTCAGTTGTTTCCTACAGTTTCTACATTCCTTTGAGGCAAAAGTTACACGGTGGAATTTGGTCTTGTTTTAAATTATATACACACAGGAACAGGCTGGTAGATGAGTAATTGCAATCTGGGAGTGTTAATTTGTGGTCTGCACAAAGTCAGTGATACTGGGGCCAAAATAGGATTCTTGATATGATAATTAACATGTCACTATTAGGATGGATTTCCAACACTGTCTTTGCTTTTTAAATGAGGAGGGCAGAAGAAGGCAAAGGTGAAGGTAAGTTTCATGTTAATTTAAGTATATGTTGCAGCACAAGAGGTACAAAGGTTTCATATTCAGCAATAAATCATTATAATTATTATTATTTAAAACCTAAAGGAACAAAATTTAGATTGTTGTTTTGGGATTTTTTTTGCTGTGTAAATTGCTGTTCTTCGTGAAAGTTTACTGCAGTTCGTCTAACTAAAATTTGTCAGCCATTATCCCTGAGAAATCCAGAATGTTCTCTAAACAACAAAAAGCCTGGATTTCTTCTAGTATATTGAAATATGAATGGAATTATTTTTACCTGACTTTTTTTGACATCCTTGAAAAACCCAGCATCTTGACTCTCCTAAGTAAGAGTGAGAGCTGAGTGGAACATTAATTCAGAATATTTCCATATTGTCTCACTGTTTATGTATCTCTTTCCTGCAGGAGTGCATGCTTTGAGTCTGGTGGAATAGTGAGGGGTTTATGTTAAAGAACAATAACATTATTTCACAACTTTGTTTTTAGCCCTTTACTGGAGCCCACTCATTTCAATCCTCGTTTCCATGAGTGCTTGCTTTCTGCAGTCTGATATTGTTGTAAATGTTGGCTGGAATGAGCTGTCAAGATGAATAGACCACGTTCAGTTTCCGCAAAAAAAAATGTATTTTTCTCTTTACACTGTGTAAAAGCCCAAGAAACTTTCCTCCACCATCTCCCCAGGTTTTTCCCTAAAACCAAAAGATTTTTCTTTCTGTTCTGTCATCATTCCTGCTTGACACAAGACGTCCTTGTGCTGTTCCTCTCTGTGAAACCAGACAAAAAGTAGCTTATCCAGACAAAAAGAGCTTTGCTGTGGCTCAGCCCAAAGCCAGCAGCAGTGGGACCATCTTTACAATAGTATTTTTTATATAAAAAAAGCAGAATGGCATCTAGGTGTATGATTGAGACTTCTGGCTTTGGTTCTCTTATGTCAGCACAACACAAAACCCAAACAAACTTCATTTTTAATATTCAAAAATTAATGGTTATTCAGGAGAAGAACTTGTCTACAAAACAGGGATGTGATTGACCTGGTTTGATCATAAACCTAGAGAAACTCGGGGAGTGTTTGGTGTGAATATTTAATTGTGGTGGTTGTGAGTGGCAAAGGAACTTGGAGCCCATTTTATCTAAGGTTGACCTTCCAGACTCGGAGTGATGAGTGTGTTGAAATTCTAATGTGTAGCCAGCAATGTTTGGGTGTTACAGCAGGTGTGTTCTCTTGCCTTTTAATTACATGGCTTCCACCCTTGTTAATATTCTGTTATTGACAGATGAATGGTGTCAGCTGTGGTAAACTTAATCAGGCCGAGTTAAAAATGATCAGTAAATGGTGCTGGGTTTAAAGGGTTCCTTCACATTAACCATTTACACAAAAAATACTTGGACAAAGGTGAGATTGGACCTGGAATTTTTTGAGTAGGCACAGTAATCAAAAGAAGTGTGTTATAGAGTCTGAATAAGGAGTCAGGTTTATCAAGAGGAGATTATGAACTTGTTGCAGATTTAGGCAAAGCTGTGTTTACAGTGGCAGATTCTGAGGCTTAGTACAAACATTAACCTAAGTATTATTAGGCTAATAGCATGGCATTGCTACTTAGGCTTTGCTTGAAAGGTGGATGGGTTTGAAGGAAAATAAATCAGGAAGTTCTCTGCTACTGTTGGCACTCTGCTATTAATTTCCTTATTAATTATTTACAAAATGCTTCTTTATTTGGATGAATTACATGTTTTCTTTTTAAAGCTGGTGATTAATATCAGGTTTGAGGTAGTGACAGCTGGGAGAGGATTTCAAAGCCGTGGTTTTGCAAATTAAACCATTGAAGGTATTTGAGGATGGGCCCCTCAGAAATGTCACCCCTCAACACCACTCACCTTTAGAATGTGCATTTCAGAAAGTAAGTATTGCTGAAAGCACTGAGGAGAAAACCAAGGTGGTAATTATCGTATGAGGAGTTGTTTGTAATAATTTTATAAAGAATTGATGATCATTTCTTTGCAAAGCACAAACCTCTTCCAGCTCTTTAGGGAAGAATAAAAAGTTGGGAACAAACTCAGGCCTGTGACATTCTGTATCTGAGTGAGCAGTAACTGATTGCTGCTTCTCAGTGAAAATTGTCTCTTCCACGCTGATTAAATCACATGTGTACGTCCTGCATCAGGATGAGTTAGGAAGGGTAAATAGTGGGATTTTTCCAGTAATATCAACATCTGTGTGCTAGTGATATTACTATTAGCAGCAACACTGAGATACTGCAAGGCTCTAATTAAACCCAGACAGCTCAGGTGTAAAATGTAAGATTGATTCAGCAGTGTCCCGGTGGGGAGTTGATGCTCTTTTGTTATGCTGTGGTCTGGAACAAGCCGTAATTCTGTCGCCAAATGGTTGTGTGTTAGGATGAGCTATTTTATGACAGTTTGGCTCCAAGCAAAGCTATAACTCTGCCTATGTTGTGGGAAGTAGATTGCATTCAGGAGCCCTTCCTCAATCGACACGCAGCCCTATAAACACTTGAGCCTCCAAGCCATGTTCATCTCAGTGTGTGGCTGTTGTTGCATTGTGATGAATGTGGTGTTGTTCCTACGGGCATTTTTATCACTCGTTTCTGCTGTAGAAAAAAATATTTTTAAATAATTTTTTTTTCCTCATTAGCAGTTGGAATATGTACAGTCTTAATAAACCTCCTTCAAAGGTTTTGCTTTGAGATTATCTCTTGTGCCCCGTGGATATATGAGGAAGAATTGTCAAGTTTTGTACTTGCAAAGTTAGTTTGGAATAACAAGATTTCAACAATAACTTTGCACTCACTCTGAAGGAGGAGATACACTCACTGTAGGATTTAATATACATACAGATATATTTCAGAATAACTTGGTCGAGGCCCAGATCTCACTGAGCTTTCTTAGTCCCCAGCATGGAGTTTTAAAAATCTAGAGACAGTTCTAATGACTATTTTCCAGGTGGAGAAACTGAGATTGGCTCAGTTGGTTGGCACCTGGTGCTAATAACACCAGGGCTGTTGCTGCAATCCCAGAATGGGACTTGATGATCCTTGTGGGTCCCTTCCAACTCAGACTATGCTGTGAAATCGAAGTCTGTGAGATCAAGCTGGAGCTCACAGTTTAGCAGTCAAACTGTAGAAGCTGCATGTCCCAGTACTAACTCTATGCCCATTTTAATTAACCTTGAGTATCACAGGGAGCATGAGCAGCTCATACTTTGTCCTTTCTAAGGAACCAGTTCTCATTTCTCCTCCTCATCCCACTGTTCCTCATTACCACTCTTTTCCATGAGCTCCATGCCCACCACAGCAAAGTGCCCTCAACAATGGCTGTAATGTAGCTGCATCTCTCTTTGCCTTGGCACTTCTAGAAGACAGGTTTGAACAGAAATTTTTCAATTTCTGGCATACTCCTCAAAATAAAAACATCTTTAGATGGTTTATACGTGTTCATATGGCGCTCAGTGGGAGATGCTTGACAGGGAATCCCAGGAATGGTGTGGAACAGGAGGGCAGGACTGAGTTGGATGTGGCTGAACACACAGCACAATGACCCACCTGTTTCATTGCAGAGTAATGGGTTCAATGGCTGCTCATCTTGTGCACCCCCAGGCATTGATTTGTTCCACGTGTGTTGTGCTGCTGGCAGGGCAAGGATGTAGAATTGATGCAGCCACCCCAAGGTGGGTCAGGATCTGAACATCTTCATAATCCAGAGGTCTCATACTCAGGTGGGACACTCTTGTACATTTTATAATGAAATAACTGCCATCTTTCATTCTACTAGGAATTAATTCTGTCATCTACATAAGCTGCTGCTATTAACTAGCTGGTAATAGCATCTAACAAGATGCTTAGGAGTCACAGGGGAGAAAAACAAGACTCCAATTTTAACCTGAATGACTGAAACACTTAAACATTGACTGGAAAATTGTAATTTTCTTGTTGTCTTCAGTCTATATTAGACAAGGATTTAAATATAGATCTCCTATACTGGAGCATTGGGTTGCCTTTTGGTAATTTTCAAGTTTTCCTTGAAGTGTGTTGAACTGTAACACGTGACCTTGCATTTCTCTTGGTAACCAAATATTCCAAGTCTTATTGAGCCCATCCCTTTATGTTTATCTATTATGTCATTTTGTTACTGAGATTTCTTCTGAAATATCATCCATAGGACATAATTAACTTAAAATATCCCTGTTCTTCCATGTATGTCTGTTTGATACCTCCCTGGTGGAAGTGCAGGACCTCAGAGTAGGATTCATGTCTATTTTGTGCTTTGTCGTACACATGGCCAGAACCTAAGCAGTGTTTCAGGAGTTTAATAACTTAATGTTGGAAAACAGAGAAATTAGAGATGGAAATGACAGTGTAGGGCTTTGCTCATCCCAATTTAAGATTGTTCCTTGTGGTACCAGCATTCTGATGTGAATTGTTGTAGCTTTCACAGACTCAGATAAAGAACCTGTGGCTATCAGAAAATGATTAGGTTTTTTCATTGTATTAAATAAAAGCTTAGTTTTGGGGTTTCTTTAGGTCATCTTACATTATTCTTCCACTTTCATTTCTAGCCTTGGTATCTTTTGTTTTGCATTCTGTTCCTTTCACTCTGTCCTCTTTCCTCTTCGTTGACAAAGGGTCACTGATGGTTTTCAATGTTTAGGGGTCTCCAGTACTCAGACTTGCCCAGATTTAAATCACCACCTTCCTGGCTTCTCTTCTTCTCATTCCCACCCTCACAGTTTGTTGTCTCTGGAAATCACTGCTGTCAGAGATGCTGTTCTGGGCCATTCCTGGGCCTATGTCACCTGTTCTTCAGGGATTCCAGGCCTTCATCCCTTCAGGCCTTCATCTCTTCCCTCCAGCACTTCAGTGTTCTGCTCTGTTCCCATTGCCTCTGTCAGTATTTGTGACCATCCTCTGTTCCTCCTTTTTGCAGACTTTTCCCTTAGTACAGCATGTTTGGTTCTGGTTTTGAACCTGAGGGGATTATCTGTGTGAGCAGGAAGATTTGTGCTAATAAATATTTGTAAGAACAAAATCATCACCTGTATGGATCAGCTTCTTAAAGGATTAGGTTTTAATTCAAAGTTTTAAAAAATCAGAACTACCCAGTCCCTAACCAGATGCAGTTGGAGGGAAATTCTGATTGCAGTGTAGTCAGTGGGAACTAGGGCACAATTTCACACCCTGTGTTTCTTTGCAGTCATTTGAGAAGACTCACAAAATTATGTCCAAAGATTTTTATTTAGATTTGGGCAAGGCTCAGCCACACTATTGTAAGGGTGGTGGTTGAAAGCAGCACAAAGTCTTCATAATCCTCATCACTGAGGGCATCCCTGCCCATGGCATGGTATGTTTCTATACTCCAGCCCTTCCTTTCCTGCAATTTGTCCTGTATAAATATATCTTGCAAGTTATTTCCATGATGATGGAATATAATTTTTATTTACCATTTTGAGGTGTCTCAGAAAGTCTGATGAATTTAGCTGAGCTTTAATATTAATGAAACAGACCATTACATTTGTAATCCATAATTTTATTTGAAGACGGTGGTGTAAGAAGTGTTAACATTTGTAGGTGTGAAATTTCTGAATACATGTTTTTCTTTTCTGCCATACAGAAGTGCAGTGTTCCACTTGTGTTACATTATTTTAGACCAGAAAATAACCTCATGTCATTTATGTGTCAGTATTATGGATGACAGAAAATACCCCAGTATAAACGGAAGGGAATTTCACCATAAATAAGCCAATAGTTTTCTCTTAATGAATCAATAGAGTTTCTTTAAAATGTGGCATGCTGAGTGTTTTTTCAATAGTTTAATTGGCTTTTGTAAACTATGCTAATTCATTCTCTCTTAAAATACCTTTCTCCTCCATGGATTCTCTTTACAGACCATGCAAAAAGGAAATAAAAATTAAAGTAGTTTTGTTTTCTACAGCAGTGAAAATGATTTTGTGTGACAATCAATTTACTTGTGCCTCTTTTTATTTGAAATGGAAACAGGTTCCAGGCCCACCTCTTTAAAATGTGTGAAATGTGTTCTGCCTGCATTACATTCACCATTGAAATATGAGTGCTTGTAGGGGGAACCAGAATACCAGAACTGAAAATAAAGCTCCAGGGAGAATTCTGCTTTCTGAGTCTGATTTGGTTTTGTTGTTGTGCAGGACCAGTCCTGGTTTTGAAATCAAGGAATGTGTGTGTGTGTGTGCAAACATCAGTGAACAGATCCACCAACAGCCCAGAGTAGTTTTGCACCTTGTGCATCCCTTTGCAGGGAGAGACCCTCCCTCAGTGAAATCTGGGGGACCAAGAACCTTCTAGTCTGAGTAAAACCGGGAGCAGGAGGGACATTGGGGTTTTTTATGACAAACCACCTGTCAAGCAACGGTTAGCCAAGATGAAAGCTATGTTTTAGAGCAAAAGTGAGCTAGGAATGCCATTTTTATCCAGGGCATGGCTGCAGTTCCTTTGCCCAAGTCATTAACAGTACCCCAACATGAGGGGTATGGGGTGGCAGGGAAAGTGAGGAGCTGTGACAACCATGTCCTGGTCTGTATGTTGCACTAAGTGAGGTTGAGGAAATGGTCTCAAGTGTTTACTAAGGGGGTCTGCAGCCATCAAGAAAACACTGGAGTCATCATCATACTGTAGACCCTGAGAGTTATTAGAAGCTTTGTGTTTCTGGAAGGTAACAGTTCTTGAATTGATGGAGCTTTCCTTTTATGAGCACTGCCATCAGAATACTTGTAAAACTAGTGAAGTGGCTTCTGGTTTGCAATGAAGTGAGAATTGGATTCTCAGAATTCTCATTTTAGTTAGCAGAAAACTGACAGAAATGTTCTAGTTTAGTCTTCCCACTGTTTTTCCAGGTAAGATATTAATCATACGATTATGTTTCCTAAAAGATGGCAAACAGCCTCAGCCCCAGCACTAAGGCTGGGAGTGCCCTTCTAACTCGATGCCAGCTGGACTTGATGCTGCTGATCCCACCCCTGGAACTCGGGAGAACCCTTGGAGCATGGAATTTTTCATCCTGCTTTATTGACCATATCTCTCACTTCTGGCTGTACAAATACAGGAGGTTTGCCCTGACCTACAGAGGCTCAGATGGACAAACTGGTTGTCACTTACTGTAAAAGCCTAGGCTGATGCTGAATTTACAAACTCCTCCCTCTCTGAGCATGGGGACACGTGGAGGTTCTCAAACCTTACTTAGTCTATGGGAACCACAGCAGCAGCTTTCTAGGAATTCCCTGGCACTTGCAGGTTGAGAATAAAAGGTGTGTGATGCCTGTAAAACATGGGTTGCACTTTCGTGGAGCTGTGCTGCCCCTTAGGGATCCTTACAGGAAATTCTGCCTCTTGGAATACCAGGGAAAGTAGGTGCCATTTACAACAGAATTCCATACATTCCCTTGGGGCCTACCCCTTTAGCAGGAGACCCCACATCCTGGCCGTGTGGAGTGCTGCTGGAGCCTCTGCCATTGATGCACTCAGGGAGGAATCCCTCTGGAAGCCTGACACAGTGTGAATTTGATCTGCAGCTTTGCACTTGGGAGGTGAATTGGGGGAATGGGCTGAGGCAGCTCTGCTGCTGACAGTCCTGTGGGAATCTCCAGTGGAAATGGGGATTTTTTATCTTTTGGGAGCAGTGTCAGAAAGGAACACAATGTGCATTTGGAAATATTTGTGTTACTGTTTCATTTAAACTGTCTATTAGAAATGGTTCTTGTTGATGAATCTGTCAAAACAGAAACATTTAAAACTGCATCACAGTGTGCTCAAAACACACAGAGCTGATTTGGAAGGGTGGTGCCTTGACTCAGTAGTGTTTATCCTAATGTTTGGGAGAGCATCAGCAGATTCTGTGTGAGTGTAATGTGAAATCCTTTACTGTTACCCCTCTATGGCAGTGAATGTCAGCTGGGCTGCTTGATTTGCTGTCACTGATGTTCTCTGCCTGCCCTGCTAGAGATGAATCACCCCAAACTTCATTTCTCTTGTCTTCCTGACCTGATTTCTCTACCTGATACCATTTGTTCCTCTCCACTGAACCTTGTATCCCCACCCATTTCTTCCCTGGCACTGCAGGACACTACCTAATGCTTTCATTACTCTCAGGATTCTTTAAGGACAGAACAAACTGTTGCAGCCAGACCTTTCAGGTAGAGATTTTTTTTTTTCCCCTCTTATGTTTTCAATCCATCCTATGCAGTACTGTGCTTACAATAGAATAAATTGTCTATTGTCTCGCCCTACTTCTGTATTTTTATAATATTTGAACATTTGCAGGTATAAGTACATAAGAGAGAAACTGTAGGGAAATTCCATTAACATTTTCTGATATGTAATTTGTTTCCTATTAACCTAGGGGAAAAAATTAATGAAAATTTACTGTGTTAAGCTGAGAATTAAGTTTTCTGGAAATTAAGCATTTGAGGTTTTTTAATATATTTATTGAATATTTAGGACACCAGCCCATAGCTGTAGGCGCTGGGGAATAGTTTGAGAACACAAATTTCTCTGTGTTAAACGTCTCCTGTCCAATTTGCAATTGTATTTTTTTAAAAGTTTACAGATTACCAAGAAATTGGAAGTGCTGTTGAGAGTGTCTCTTCTGTCACAGCCAGCTGCAGGAAGCCTGGCCCTGGAAATATCAAAGCATTGGCCAGAAGAAACTAACTGGGTCTAACTGGTGTGAGATATGAGGATGTTCTCTAGCCAGCCCTTGCCAAGGTAGCAGGTTTAGTGACACAGCAGGTTTCTTGCCCTGCAGAGTTCTGCTGCCAGAGTTCTGTGCTGTGTGGTTACAAACCTTCTTCATCCTCTTCCTCATCTCCAGCCTGCAGGGAGTACTCTCCCAGCATGTCATGAACAAACTGTTTCCTCTAAGTAGTATTGAGGGAGTTTGTGTGTCAGGATCTCTGTGTCAATGATCAGGTATCAGGAATCAGTAAATGATGAGGAAAAAATGCCCAAGAGGCCTTTTAAAAAACAGGCTGGAAATGACCCATACATGTGTATGCACCTTGCTAAAAGAAACTTCCTTGCAGAATCCAAAACTTCACATTTCTATCACTTGTTCTCTGAGTATTCATGTGTTTAGAGTGATGAGATTCTAACAACCTGCACTATATGCACAACTTCCATTTCTTATTTCTTTCCCCTGAAGGACGTGTCAGAACAAGCATAGGCCTGAGACAAGAGGAGGGCAGCTCTCAGGGGCTGCTGAGGCTGGTGTTGATGGGCTGAACTGAACAGTGGTGCTGTGTTTTGCCTGAATTCAGGCAAGGCTTGCTAGAAAATAGATTGTTCCTTGCGTGTGTATGGTGTGTATATCTGCATATACATACCAGATCATTTAATCAGAGTTATGAGCTGTTACAGCAGTGTCAGAGCACAGCAGACAGAGCCCTGTTGCATCTCTCATTCTGAGGTCTTTCGTTCCGGGCTCGTTTATCACCCGTGTCAATTGCTGTGAAACATGATTCCGTCTTTTCAATGTTTTTCTGTTAGGTCTACCTTCTCCTCAATTCTTTCTTGTTTAAAAAAAAAA
>VXBB01010736.1:154232-165546 GCA_013399915.1 Illadopsis cleaveri
AAAAAAAAAAAAAAGCTGTCACGGTTTTGTTTATTTGAACAAATGCCCTTTTCACATTCCTTATCTTACAGGGCCTCTCTGCTTGGGCATCTGTCAGTGTGTTCTTTCTGCATTGATTGCACACGGATTTCGTTCTGGATTTGAAATGTGCTTTGTCTTCTCTACCCCGATGTTTGTGTTGTAGCTGCCACTTCTGCATCACACAAAGGAGTCATTGCAGAAAGAATGTTTTACCACTCCTATTCTCACCCTTCGGGCTATGGTGCAGAAAACACTTGGTCTCCAATGTTTCTTCCAGGCTTAGCCATTTGGACATGGGAAAATGTGAAAAATGTGTGATCCACACACTAAAATAGCAGAGGGAAACTGCAGCATTTGTTATTCATAGGATTCTTTATGCTGAGCTTTTTCACTTCAAAGGGAATTGTAAACCAACCAACCAACCCCTTCATCACTTGATCATTTATCATTTGATAATTTGAAGGAAAAAGCAGAAAAGACTTGGCTTGCAAAACTGCATTAGGAGGCTTTTTAGAATCCCTGACAACCAATCTGAGGTAAAAATATAAAATATTTCACTGCTGATTTCTTTGCATATCTGAAAAGGATAAAAAAAATAAATATTTTGGAAATTGATTTGTGTTATATATGTAATGTATTTCTGCTTCACTGCTTTGCTGGAAGCATGATCTAGAAGCCCTCAGGGAGGAGAAAAATTAAGATCAATAGGCAAAAGTTACTGAGCTAGAGGTGTGTTACCAGCAGTGGTAGCACAGGCTGCATCTAGTTCATTCCTTTCTGGCCTCTCTTCTGTCCCTGCCTATTAACTGTGGTAGGTAGCTGAGCAAGGTGGGTGTTATCCACTCCCTTGCTGCTTTTGGGAGACGTGGGACTAGTTCTGAGTTTAGTAGGCAAATCCTGCCATCTGGTGATTGCTCATGCACCTGTGGGGTTATTGTTTAGGTGGAATTTGGCCCTTTGAAAGGGAATTTCCTACTGCTGCTTTACTGTGCTCCTTTTCCCAGTGGTAGGACCTTCTTGGTACATTATCTTGCACGTACTGATTTGCTTTTGGACACTTCCTTGAGGAAGCTGGTGAAGGCACCTCAAGCCTCACAGCAGGCTCAACACATGCAAAGACAGGGAGGAGCCTTGGGACAAGCCCTGCCAGGTCCTTACAGCTCATCCTTTGCTCCCAGTGAGTATTTGTGGTGCCTGTGAACTGCAGCCCCCAGACTCACAGCCTTGGAGTCTCATTACAATGCAAACTAGCTGCCCCCACTTCATCCTTTCCCTCCCTGGTTCCTTTTTCTCTCTCTGTAGGAACACAGTTTCTCTCTGCTGTGCCCACACAAATGCCACTGCTGGTGTCCCATTCTCCCCTTGCCCTCAGCCAGCTTCCTTGGACTGCACTGGCATGGGAACTGCACTGCAGCTGCTCCTGACTGGCAGCAGTGTTTGATCCAGGGTAGCATTCCTGATGAATTCCAATCAATACTATTTTTTCCTGTACAATGGTAGGTAAGGATCCCTGAAACCAACCAGCCTTTTAGCACTGCTTCTGCACCCGGATTCCTGCTCTTCCCTGTGTCTCCCTCACGTCGTGTGTGCCACGTGGGGCTTTGGAAGTCTGAGTTAGGCCCAGAGAGCCAGCAGGGATGGCTCGTGTCTCCAGTGCCCCTGGGAGTGCTCAGTGTGCTCAGCTGCACTCACTCCTTGGTTTGGTTTGGTTTCGGGAAAGGACACAAGGAGCAGACAGCTCAGGCAAGCTGGAATCGCTTTCCTTGAACCCCAGGATGGCTTCAACATCTCTCAGGCAGAGAAGTAACTGCTTCATTAAACATCAAGGGGTGGAACAAAATGGCAAAAATGATCCTGACTTTCCCCTGTGGAGTGAACCAAACCAGGTGCCTGCACTTGGAAAAGGTCTGGAATCCCAAATTCACCTACAGGGCTCTGCCATGGCACATGGAAGGGGAAGGAAGGGCTCCTGTGCCTGTGGATTCAGAGCCACTGAGCTTTAATGGCCATTACAGATAAATGCTTCAAAGGGAAGAGTTTTACCACTTGTCATCTTCCTAATATGAATAAGTTTTGGAAGAATATTTGGCTAAATCATGCTGACTAAATCAATAGAAATTATTTCACCTTCCTTCCCTCAAAGAAGTGTTTATGCCATTGCTTTTCTTAGAAAACGGAGTTTTTCCATTATTTTTCTGTATAGCTGACTGCATGGGTCTGGATTTTTGATCTGGCTTACAATGTATTTTGAGAAGAAGAAAAATATGTTTCTATTGCTTAGTGACCAGGGGATGGTAGCAGGTATAAAAAGAAAAGAAGGGCATGTCCAATGTGTCCTTTGAGTCAAACGTTGGCATAAAATTTTCTAAGAGCTAAAAACCTTGGGAAAATTTTAGAAAGTGTTTTATTTAGAGTTAAAAGATGAATGGAATAGAAAGGTGTTTCAAAAATATAGAGGGGAATGGGTCAGTAAACTTGCTTGAATCCTTTAGGATGAGCTATGTCACTGCCATGTGACAGGGAAATTTGGTGAGCTGATCATACTTTGATCCAAGGAGAAAAGTTGCATGGTTTCTTATGAGCTGGCTCCTCAATTTCCTTGAAATTCAGATTTTGATTTGCTGTAATGGATACAGAAAGAGGAAGATGGTTCTTTTTGGAAACAAAAGTAAGAAAATGACATTTAAAATTTTAATGTCCCTTAGGGAAGAGATATCTGTGCAGTATTGTTCAGAGGGATATGTCTCAGCATGGTATCCAGTTCTCAGTTCTGTAATAATCTCTTGAGGTTCTTCTGGCCTCTAAACAAGGTCACTACATAGAGTAAGGAAAAACTGGAAGGATGGTCTTCTCTTGCTGTCCCTGGCTGTAAGGATTAAGAAAAATACATTCATACAGTTTGTGTGCAGTGTGGATATGAACAAAGGGATTTAAATTTTTAAGTAGTGTGTCTCTGAGAAATGCTAGGCAAATTCCCTACCACACCTGGGCTGGTGAGGCTCTCCTGTGTGTGCTCCCTGGGCTGTAACTGCTGGAATTTCTGTACCTCCAGGGGNTTTTTTTTTTTTTTTTTTTTTTTTTTTTTTTTTTTTT
The DNA here is from genome assembly GCA_013399915.1 of Illadopsis cleaveri. Classification (NCBI taxonomy): domain Eukaryota; kingdom Metazoa; phylum Chordata; class Aves; order Passeriformes; family Timaliidae; genus Illadopsis; species Illadopsis cleaveri. The sequence goes on from VXBB01010736.1 coordinate 157,347, forward strand.
TTTTTTTTTTTTTTTTTTTTTTTTTTTTTTTTTTTTTTTTTTGACTTGTGGTTAGCTAATTAATAATTTGTGTTAGTTATGGTGAGGGGACTGTGGAGAAGTGAATTAATACTTGGTTTATATTAAAGAGTGACATGATTGATGTGCTAATTACGCAGATACTTGTTCTCAATATTCTACTTTATTATATAGAAATATGAAAGCCAGCTGCAATAGCAAGCTCTGCTAATATATAAACACACACAATAACAAGGGCAAGATGAATGATTTTCCAGGTTCATAAAATGTCTCTTTTTTTTTTTTTTTTCTTCACTGTGTACGACTCAGNTCTTCACTGTGTACGACTCAGACAACACCTGGAATATCTTCTGAGTGGATAGGAGGGAGCTGGGACTGGGGGCTCTTGAGTGGTGGGGTTGATTTGACATCAGTGACATGAGTACACAAGGCAGTAGTTAAGCTGCAGGATGTAATGAATCCTACTGACTCCAAAATAAATGGTGTAGTTCCATGTCCAGCTCTGCTTTGTGGGGCTAATTGTGTGTATGAAGTTATGCACGTAACTTAAGCTTTGACTTCTTTACAGTCAGAACTTAAAGCACAATTCAGGATCATATTTCAAAGCAACATAGTGACACTGCATTTCTAAATTCCCCTCAGTTATCCATGTCTTCCATATTTGCTCTTATTTGGAACCACTAGCATTTGTAGAAAGAGCCCAGATACCTCTGTTCTGCTTGTTATATGTGCAGGATTAAGTATTAAATAGAGCATTATAAAGTTCTGCTGTTTTATACAGGTGTACAAACGTAATATCTGCTTTATTTATGATTTTTAAGAGAGATTTTAGCTGTGGTTTAACAGACTGACATATTTTGGTACAACTGTCTTCTGCATTTTCTTACTTGTAAAGCCTTAACAGCCAAAGTGCATTTATTTGTACAGGTTTGCAGGGGTAAAATAAACCAGACCAGATATATTTTAGAAGCTTTAAAAACAGTTTAAAGTAGATGTTTCTATAAATCCCTATTTTATTACTGGAAGTGCAGCTATTTCATGGAAGAGCACATGGGGTATTGTTTCCTTTTTCCCTGCTGGAAGACACACATTAGCTGATCAGTGGCATTTACAGAGGGAGAATCAAGCACATTAAGCAACTGTTTGCACAGTGCTATATGCTGAAATACTAAGTCAGTCCAAATTCCCATGAACTTTAATGGTATTTTTTTTTCTTCTAAGCAATTCTCTGTACAAGCCTCATTAAATGAAGAAAGGATTTCCATTGATTACCTTAACTTTTAACACCTGGCTGGGAGGATTCAAGTATGAACATTGCAAAATTCTATCTGTGTTACATGCAAAGGAAAATAATATGTTGGGATGTGGAGAGATCCCAAACAGCCATTTGAAAATGTGCCTCTTGCTGCCCACTTTGGAGCTGGAATCAGAGTCAGAGCAAGGTTGGAGGAGACCTTAAAGATCATTAGTAAATGATTCTGGTGGTTAAAAATTAGTGTGTTGGAGCAGACCTGGAGAGGAGCCAGTTCCAGGGCAGGTGCTGCACGTTAAAGGTGTGGCTGTGTCACAGCACAGCACTACGGGAATTGCTTCTTTTTCCAAGCCACATAATTTTGCAAAACTGAGCCCTGGAGTTGCTCTGGATGTTGCTTTGTATGTTCTTGGTGTGGCCTGGAGAAAAAAGGAGTTCAATGTGTCCTTTCTGGTATTATGAATTCCAGGGAGAGCTCAGGTGCCTCTCCCTGGGCTTTGGGAGCCAAGCAGGAGAGCCCTGCTCCCTGGGGATCCCTGCTCCCTGGGGATCCCTGCTTCCCGGGGATCCCTGCTTCCCGGGGATCCCTGCTCCCTGGGGATCCCTGCTCCCTGGGGATCCCTGCCTCCTGGGGATCCCTGCCTCCTGGGGATCCCTGCTCCCTGGGGATCCCTGCCTCCGGGGGAGCCCTGCTCCCCGGGGATCCCTGCTTCCTGGGGATCCCTGCTCCCTGTAGAACCATGGACTGCCCCAGACTCTACCTCAGCTCCCTGAGGACTTCTTGTCTGTCCTGTTGCCACTCTAGGATACAGAGCTTATGCTGTTCATGCTGAGGTTGCTGCCTTTTTAACTCCACATGGTAGGGGAACAGACAAGGCTCCTTTTAGATGACTGCAGCTTTATAGAGTGGCTCCCCTAAAACTCTGTGTTTCTGTCCAGTGGACATTATTATTTGTAGGGTTTTTTAAAAATCCAAAACCATAGATTTTTTTTTTTAATTAGAAAATGGAATGTATTAAAATTGGAGTTAATGTGATGTGAAGTATTCTGCCAAATTTGATGGTAATAAAAATAGTCCATTTAATGGTGATTTAAATTCCTCTGTTTCTGCATCTGTAACATTAGAGTGGAATCTTGTCTGTTTTTCACTTTAAGCAATCTACTTTAAAGTACTTACATAGTAAGCATTATTTACTGCTTTTAGGATTACCCTAAACTAATCTAAGTTGTGCCTCATTAGTTTTCCTACTCCGTGGAATAAAAAAATTACCAGCATTGGTCTTTAAAGTGAATTTTGCACTTCTGCAATTACCATATTGATGATTGTTTTTCCTATGACAAATAGACTATGGAGTTCTGTTGCACTCTCGACTTCCTGGCAGTTCTTAAATTTGCAGCAGTAGTGAGCTCCATTAGGCATGATGGGAGGTTTGGTCTGCAGTGTATATTGCTCAAATGTAAATGGCGTTATACAGATTTTAAAATTAGAATGTGTGAGAGAGCCTCGTGCAACTGCCCTTGATCAGCTATTTTGGTAAAGCTGATTAAGGACTGGCTTTCAGGTTGCTGAGTTTTAGTTAGTACATAGAGGTTAATTTAGTGGTCCAAAATATTCCGATATTTTGAGTTTAGAGGAACTTGAGCTTGTACTTAAAGAGAAAAAAACCCCAACAAACAACTTGTATGGTCTTTCTGGTGATACTATGCAGGTGTCACACACAGAGGTCCTGCTAGAAATTCACAGGTGCAGGTAAACCGATGCCTTGAGAGGCTGCCTAGAACAGAGGCTAGACAGTGTTAAAGGAATAAAGTAGGGATTTATTAAAAGGTCTTCAAAGGATACACCTTGGAGAGTACAAGAGCCTGGTCAGAGCTTCACCCAGGATGGACAACAGGTCCTGAGTTTTCACACTTTTATAAGTTTTGGTGCATTTACATGTTGGGGTTAATTGTCCAATTACAGCTCCAGGTTATGAAGTCCCATCCTCCCTGTTCACACTCCTCAATTTGCTGCTGTTTGCACTTTTTGGGCCGGATGCTGCAATGGAGTCCTCGGTTCTGGGGCTGGAAAAGGATTGTTTTGTCTGACTACACTGTGAAGAGAACTTGCTAGCACTTTATATGAAAGTTCAGAGTTACATACTAATGCAGTACAGAGTCTGAAAAATATGAAAGCTAAAACCTAAAATTTAAGGCATCAAATCAACGAGCATCCCAACATTTTATCCAGAGATTTCATCTCTGCAGCAGCTGTTGGCAGCCTTCCATGCCCAGCACACCAGATTTGGTCACTGAACAGCCACTGCCTTGGTAGAGATGTGCAGCAGTGCAGATGAGCTTACCCTCAAAAGGAAACTCTTGATTTGATTTGTGCTTCATCAGAACCAAATCTTGCAGGTCTGTGAGGCTTTGCTGACTGATTGGTGCAAGCTGTGGTGCCCCAGTTCATCCACCACGTTCTCTGACATCATTAGCCTTTTACAGAATAGATGGCATGATAACAACATTTCCTGTGAGTCTGGTGTCTCTCGTGTCAAAAATAAGCCGGCACCCTCCTTATTCATAGTTCTCTGGCATCTTAAATGAAACACTAATGTTTAAATGTATAAAAAATTTACTTTAGACATGTTAATCTCTGGTTTTGGTAGTATTTGGTCAGATCCTTCACTTTGTGTGGACTAGTATTTGTCTCCAGGCCAAAGTTTAGGGATATGGGCTTTTTCGCTTTCATAAACAGGCACGTGATGCACACACAGTGGGACATAAAGTGGTCATGGCAAGATGAAACTGAGATGTTTTCAGCTTTTTTGAGTCTCACACAGGATATGAGGAAATGATACATCTGTTTATAAATGGGCTCTACATTTCTTTCCATGGGAGTGTTGACTTGAAGTCTCACAGCAGTTTTGTCCCTCTTGTTCCTGCTCTGGAAATAGGACTGTATTTTACTCTAAAAGTATGTAATTGTTGAGACTGATCTTCATCCCTTGCTACAGCCCAGTGTGAAGTGAATGAAGACTCATTTGGAAGCAGGATAAATGGCAACCCTTGAGGTTAATGTTGCTGTAGCTTCTCAGCTGCGTGCATGGTTCTGTGGTTTTCATAAACATCCTCTTTGCAGGAGTTGGGATGTTCAGCATGGACAACCCCACCAAACAAAACGGTCATGAGGAGGGTTGGAAAGTCTTGGTACAGTGTGGTAGTGAGTTCCAGGAGGTTTATGAAGCTCTGCCAGGGGGATTAGGCTGGATGTTGGGAAGGGGTGGGTGGTCAGGCACTGAGCAGGTTCCCCAGGGAATGATCACAGCCCCAGGAGGAAATGGACAATGCTGTCAGGCACAGGGTGGGATTGTTGGGGTGTCCTCCATGATCCTGGTGGGTCCCAGCTCTGGGTACTCTCTGGTTCTTGGCTAACAGCAGCCAGCAGCTTAATAGGCTAAATCCATGGCACAGCAGAATGTTTAGGATGTTGGGACCATCCTAAGATTTAGAACCACTTTGGAACATGAATCTGGGGTCTGTAAATGGCAGGAGGTGGTGCCAATGGCAGCAGATGGTGAAAATGCTAACAAAGGTGAACAATTGAAATCTGGAATCCCATCATTTTCATTTGGATGTGACTCAGGAAAAAGCGTTTTATTCCAAATATACTTTGAATTGAAAATTTGTAGCTTGCATGACTTTGAGTCTTCAGGGGTTTGTTTTGTAGATATCAGTAAGTCATGAAAAATATTACATTTTACACAGAATGACAACACCCTTCAGGTAACTCCTTTCAGATAACTCCTGCAACTTGGCTGTAAGGCTCCCATAGGTGTCAGAGAAACTCGGGAGTGCCAGCAATCATTTTTATATGAAAGTGTTTTTATTATTCCAGACTCTTCTGTCAGTGTTCTTTAATGCATCTTTATAAAGGCTAGAACTACTTTACTTAAGCATTTCCAGGGGCTGGTATGTTATAGGTTTTTTTTCTCTAGGAAGAGGTAAAGGAATATGCAGCAGCTAGGAGAGTCAACCATGAAGGTTGTTCTGTGTGTGGTCATTGTTCATTACAAGGAATATTTTCAGGGCTTTGTCAAAATGTAAATCTCTAAGTAACAACACTTGGAATACGTCTTCAGCTCTTTTTTTTGCCTCTGGGAGTATTCCCCAAAATGAAGCTCCCATTTCTTCTATTCCAACTTCTTTTTCTCTGTGCATGCTGGAGGCTGAAGGAAATTCTGAGACCTATTTCTAGTTTTCATAAAGTTATGTGGATCTGGGCCTCTCTAAGGTTGTTTTCCAGTTTTGAAGAGCTTTGCTTTCTACTTTCTCCCCTTCTAATGCCTATGGACAGCAAAGGGGGAAGAAAGATGGGAAGAGAATTTGCTAAATATGCCAAATACTGTGTAGCCAACATTCTAGAAATTTCTTGGTGTCCAAGGGCTTGGCTTTGCCCAAGAGGGTAATAATTTCCTGTGAGTGATTGTACATAATTCCACAGCAGAGCCAGGAACTGCCAACAAAAATATGACTTGATTCTCCTACAGCAGCGTTGCTTTGTTCAAGTCTCACCAAATATTCAGAAATCCTTGACCTCTTACTGCCTGTGGAGATTAATCCATAGGAGGTCTAAGGAATGACATGGTAGAATATGGAAGAGTCAGGCTATAATTCTCTAAGTCAGTGTTTTCTAGGGATATTTTCTCTGATGTAGTAACTAGAGTTTAATATGCAGCTGGCCTGATTTAAAAGTAAAATTCTACAAAATTAAACCAGGGTAATTAACTATCACAACAATTTAGCAGAGGAAATAGTAGCTTTTCCTGTATTTAGGGTTTTAAAATGTTTTGTGTTCCTTTCTAAAGGGTGAGTTTAGTACAAACCAATGTAGTGGCTTGGGCCAGGAGCCTCTTGGTTGAACTCCACAGGCTGCATTTCAGTTTGGGAATTTGCTTAGGAAATCAGTTCTGTTCAGTGTTTTCATTAGCAGTGAGGAGGATGGAATACAGAGTAGGTTATAAAATATGCAGATGACACCAAGCTGTGAAGATCTGAAAATGCTTTTCTGTATCAGATCAGAATTCAAAATAAACTTGGCAAATTGCAGAGATGGTCTGAAATCAGCAAGATGAACTCGAATTAAGTCAAGTGCCACGTGATGTATTTAGGAAAAAGAATTTGGATACACAAATTCAAGACAGGCAATACTTGTTAAGAGGGAAAACAGGCTGCAAACTAAGGAAATTTAATTCTGGAATGTGTGAAGAGGGATGCTGTGTCTGTAATGTTGGGTAATTACTCCAAATTAGGGCTGGTGAGGTCTGAGTTGACATGCTATATCCACGTTTGGTTTTGATTTCTAAAAAGCCTCTGGTAAACTGCATCACTCAGAGAATTGAGTTTGCCTATGTTAATAACAACAATCTGATATATAAAGATTTTAAGACAAAAGGGAGAGGTAATTTTTCTCCATATTCCTGAGTGAAGAATTAAGGGACATTTTTGCTATTTGCACTCACACTGGGTTGTGTTTTACAAAATGCTTTTTGATGCTTGAACCCCAGAAAAAGCCACCTGGAGCTGTTGTAGAACCTACTTTTCAAGGAGAAGCTCTACAAATCTGTGCTGAGTGTCCCTGCCTCAGCCCAAGGTGGGCAAAGCAATGTCTTTCAGCACATGTGTCTGTAAATCTGTGCAGGAGATGAGAGTGGAATAAACAGTGTGAAAAAATTTTCTCCTGAAAAAGTGGAATGGCTGCTTTTAGTGAGAAAAGCTGCCCACTCCAGACTCAGCACAGCCTTGTGGGGCTGCAGCCACTTGGGATCATGGACTAGAGAATTTCTGAACCCAAAATCCATTTCTTTCTTGAACACATACACCTGGTTATGGAGCTCACCAGAGGAAGAACGTGATTCATAGCTGCTGACTTTGCCTCTTAGTCCTGTGAAGAAACTATTTATTTATGTAACTTTCTTCCCACAAGAGTTTCCATTAATTCTGTTGATGGAAACATTTTTCAGCATTACGATAGTGAAATAAAGCACAGAGCATTAAACCCTTCCCTGCCTCCGAAAGTGAGAAAGAAACACTGGCAGGAAACTGACCGTGAAAAGGTAATGCTTTGGTTTCTTATTAATTTCGAAATCTGAGTTAGTTTGATGCTCTAATTGCAAATTATATTTTTAAATATTTTCTTTTATAAACCTTGATAATTTAACAGAATTTACCAACTGGCAAATTTCAAGTACTTTTTCTTCCAAGCTCTTTCATACCAAAACACCACTCTTAATCATCTGTGAAAAAGCTGCCATGCAACAGAAGACTGGGAGTTGCTAACAGTAATGATGGAAACTAATTCAAACCAGGCCACAGGTGGAAGTTTTCTGTGAAAGCAATCTGCATCTTTTCAAGCTGGTCAAGCTTTTAGAAAACCAGTCTCTTTCATTCTGAAGAAAGCCCAGCCATTATCTGTTGGGGAAGATGAATCAGAGAAACCTTACAAATATGATTGCTTAGCAAAAGATTCTGAAAATATGAAACCTATAGTCGAAATAGAAATGAAAGGTTACCTTGAGTTGCAGGATACCAAGTCTTAGTTACTAGATAACCTGAAAACAACAGCCCAGCCAGCTGAAGGAGAATCCCTTTTGATTGAACAATACCCTTCTGCTGGCTAAGGGATCCAAAGGTCAATGTAGCAAAAGAGAACAGTCTAAAAAGTAGTTTTTAGAGTTTAAAATATAACACAGTATGGTAATGTAGTAGTCCTTATAGGCTGTATGTAGATTCTATAGGATTTTGTGTCTTGTACTGTTTGGTTGGTGTAAATCAGAATATTCAACACAAAAGGAGATACAATGTATTGTAACAAAGACCTCGCTCTCTTGCTCTCTGGCCCTCTCTTGCTCCCTTCTCTCTTTGCGCCCCCTCTCTTAGCTCTTACCCCTG
>VXBB01010739.1:5714-17456 GCA_013399915.1 Illadopsis cleaveri
CAGTCATATCTGATGCCTTGGAAGGCTGACCTGAAACAGAGACCAGACAGAGCTAGAGAATAAAGTAGGTACTTATTGAAAGGCCTTCAGGATCCATCTTAGGCAGGGCAGGAGCCTGACCAAGGCTGCACCCAGCATCGACTACAAATAATCACAAAAATGGCTGACCGGTCACGGGATCTTACATTTTTATAAGTTTTGGTCCATTTGCATATTGGGATTTAATTGTCCAATTACAGCTTCAAGTTATGAGGTCTCATCCTTCTTATTTTCTCTCTTCAGTCCACAGTTGTTTATGCTGTTAGGCAGAAAGTTGTCCTTGGTTCTCAGTAGGAAGAGGATTTGTTTTGTCTACCTACTCTGTGAAGAGAGCTTACTGGCACTTAATATGAGGCTCAGAAGTACCTCCCTAGGCAGCACAGAACCTGCAAATATGAAAGCTAAAGCGTAAGGCATCAATAAGCATTAATTATGGAGTGTCTTAAAAGCCATAGTTGCTATAATGTATATGGAAAAGAGTAATCCAGGTATTTTCAGGGGTAGTTTACTGAAGCCGGTCAAGAGCACGTTGCATCCAGGGTTGCAAAGTCATGGAGTGCCAAAAGTAAACTTGTTTATTCCACCTCAGACTAATATCTTGTTATATGAGAAACAGAATTAAATTATTTCTGTATTGAGAGGATTTATAAGTTATCTTCTTTCCTATACTTTGGTTGTTAAAGGATACTCAGCTTTATAATGTCTCCCTGAAAATCTTGTATAAGCCCAAGAGGTAAATTTCTAAAGCCTTTTGGTTTTGCTGAGCACACCCAGAAGATCTCAAGAACAAAAACTGTGTTTCTGTCTCTATGCAGGCAGAACACTAGTAAATAGTAGGCTGGGTTTTTAGCTTATTGTGAACTGAAATTATCACAGCACCCTAGATAGTAATCTGAGGAAGTGTTTCTTGCTGTTTAAATCGATGTATATAATTTTTTTCTAAGGATAATGTGTGAAACAGTTGTTTTTCCTACTTAGGTTAATAATTAACGAGACTGCATTCAGCTCCAATGTCTGTGGTTTTATTAGTGTTTCTGGTCTACTGAGAATGCCTTTTGCCTTTTTCCATGCCTTTCTAATTTAGACGTGGGTTGGTTATGAAATATTTTCCCTCCTCATTTTGTGAGTATGGGTGCATTCTGAAAGCCTTGGCTTTTGCTGTGGGGAATGACACTGAACTCCAGAGTGGGAGGGTGAGGGTGGAGTATGGGAAGCTACACTGTCCCCTATTGCTGCACTGTTCAGCAATACTCTTCAAAGAATGTCCTATCTTAAAATTTAAGTCTTCCTTTTCACTAATTCTGGAATTCGTTCCTTTGATGTTGTACTGAGTAGCACTGACTTCATGGAGCAGGGAACCAAAAGCCTGTGGATGGTGTAATTCAAGTTTCTCTCTTATGGTCAAGAAAATTAACATATTTTTGCATGCATAGAGTAAGGTATTGGATAAGGTATTCCTCGGATGTGAAAGTATTAAGAGCTTAATGTGTATCTGTCTGGCTTTCCAGTATCCAAGTTTTGATGAGTAAGGAAGGTATTTTTGAAGGAGAAACACGAGAGGAAGGAGCAGCAGGCAGCATGAAGGAGTTCCTTCACTGCTTTAGATATGGTAAAGCAAAGATGTGCGAAAATCTTATTAGGGTAGTTGGTATAAACTGCTGAATCTTGTAAAAATCCAAAGAAGATTATTTTGCTTTTTTATCTCCATGTGCACTTTGCCCAGGAGTGATTCAGGCTGTAAACTTCCTGCAATGACTGATGATCAGTATTTTGTCTGTGAGATTGTGTGCTAAGTGTTGGGATTTCATTAGTCCCAACTCAGTTGCCATCTTTATATAGTAGCAGGCCCTGTGGAACCATTAGGAAATACATACTTTTACAAGGAGCTCCAACCAAACCAAAATTGGACATCTTGCTGGAACTAAAATTCAGGAATAGTTCTCTCTCAGCTTTTATTCTGTGCTTGAAATTTTCTATCAGTCAGTGTATGATACTTCAGTTACAAATGGAAGAATTTTGTTCCAAGAAGATTTTAAGGAAATACTTGAATTCTGTAAGGTGCTGAATTCCATAAATGACAAAAGTTAAGTATTTCCATGTTTCTCTATTTCTGTGCTTTTGTGTGTGTGTGTGTATACTTTTCCAAATGTTCTGTGACCTGAAGTATTAGAAGCATTTTCTTCAGTGTTCAGATCAATTAGACAAAATTGCATTTTATTTCAGAAATGTTGTTGGCTACTTTGCCATTTTCCCGCCCATGTACTTAGGTGTGTAAGAGTGAATTGCTTTTTAATTAATAGGAGTTTTAAGATCTGCAGTTATAACTACACTAAGACTTTCTCTGCTTAAAACTGTCATAATACCAATTATATAAAAATATCTGTGTGAACCATGGAGTTGTTGCTTTTGGGAAAGAACTGCAGCAGCTGTTCCAGCCAGAGGAAGATGACAATATGCTTAGAATGGATGACAGAAATAGTGGTCTAACCTGGAATCTTGCTAAAAGCTACTAAGCCTACACAGATTCCTGCATTGAACCTATGGCTTTTTCTTCTTTGATTTACAGCTGCCCTCCACTTCCTTTTCAGCTGTCAAGTGTGTGTTGTTAAGTTACCCAGTCAGTCACAGGACTTGGTGTGACGGGAAGTTTTGCATCACAGGAGCTGGTCAGAAAAGGTCATGTGGGACCACTAGAACAGTAAATTTCAAAAATAAAATTTCAAACTGAAAATGAAAGCTGTATAAAAACATCCAAACTTTCATGATGTGTTTAACATCAGTGTTCAAAACCATTTTCCACTAAGCTGCTCTTCTTTTCTATTACGCATGAAAATAAACTTTATAGAAGTCATCACTTCCAGTAATGACTAAGGAACCTGCTGGGGATGTGTCCCAGCTTCGAGTTAGCAGCAATTTTGAATTTTTGAAAGACTTTTGTGATCATTTTTTATGTTAATGATAAATGTGTTGCTATTAAATATTTAATTAAGGACTTGACACACAAGTTCCTTAGAAAAAGTCAAGGAAAGGAGGCTTTGATTTTACTATTCAGGTTTATAAGAACTCCTCAGTCTAGATAGTAGTACAGATAATTTTTTCCAAGAGAAATTAATAGCATGCCAACTCCCTTTCTTATTCCAAGAGACTCATTGTTCATTTCCAGCCAGCAGTCTTTTTTACTATAACTTTTTGGATGTCACCTTTGAAAAAAATTCTTTTTATTTATATCAAGTACAATTTATCTACCTTCTTGTTACCTTTGAAATGTCCCTTATTGTGTACTATGTCTTGGCAGCTAAGCATTTACTGTGAAAAAACCCCTCCAAATTTTTGTATAAAGTTGATCAAAATACTGAAAGAAGATAAATTTTAGATAATATTTAATGAACATGTGTACTTTAAAAATGTTGAAATAGCTTTTTGCATTACTGTGACTTATGATCTGCAGATGTTGGAATTGAGTAAGAAGAATAATATTTACATATGCATAAATTTCAGATTTGTGCTCTAAACCCAAGGACAGTTATGAGTATTGCCAACTCTTTCATACTCACACGAAAAGTTTTTAATCTCCCTTTCTTTGGAAGGTCTGGGCAATGCTGTCATTTATCCAGGATCAATGGGAGAACTGGGCTTGCCTTGCTCTTCCAGTCCTGATGGTCTCATGGTAGGAAGCCATGGAATACCATTGAATTTCCCCTTGCAGGAAGATGGAGCTTGACTATACTTATATTTAGCAAAACATTAAGATGTCACGTTGCAAAGGGGGAAATACAGAGGGTTCAGTTGAAAAACCTCTTCAGTAATCAACAAGCAAGTTCTGCAACTAGCAGCCAAAAAGAATTTCAGATGTCTGGAGTGTTAGCCGAAATTATGGGGAAATTTGCTACCTATGTGAGTTTTAATAAAGTTGTTTCTTCATCTATTTTCTTCATGGAGTTACTTATAGCAAAGTGAATTTAATCTCAGGTGTTTGCCAGTACAGACTTAATGCTTCCACTCTGAAGGTTCCCTGACACAGTGTACAGTCTCTTGGGCTTTCACACACTGTGCTGACTTTTCTTTTAGAAGAGAGTGAAGTTCCTGATAATGCTGACAACGTTTACTTCTTTCCAGCATTCAGGTCTTATGCAGGTTGTTCATTTAATAATGCCACTGTATTAAATGGATTTTTGAGATAATAATGATAATAATAAAATTAATGCTAATAAACTGTTTTCTCTACTTGAGTCTGCAGGTGAGGTGATGGAAGTAGAACTTACTTATTTTCTCATTTATTCCTTAATATTTCCTAAATCTTCCTGAGGGAACTGAGGTTCTGTGAAAAATCCAATGAAAGGCAAATTTGCTTTGTAAGGAAGTGAAACACATTAATAAAGTATTAGGTCTTGTTCTTTAATTGACAGGGGCTATGAAAGCCTATCTCAGACACCTTTCTTTACTCACTCCTGGTGTGATTCATACTGATGAACATTCTAAATATTCTCAGTATTTTGTTTTTAGTAATAGAAATATCAATCTTCCAAGTAGCTTCTAGTTAAAAATGCTTGTTTCCCAATGCATTGTTTCCTTGTTTAGTTATGGTTCTGTGCTTTGGGTTTTTTTTAATAAAAGCCATGGAAGATACTTCACTATTCCTCCCTGCTAAATCTTCCTAATGCTCACAAACATGAAATGCAGTATTTGTGACAATGTGCTATTTGCTCCTGCAGGCTGGATGCAGGAGACTGTCACTGCACCCATGCTGGATTTCTCACAGGAACAGTATTTTGATATTGGGAGCTTTCATTTAAAATTTCAATCTGTGCTTTCCCACAAAGGAAATGCAAATTTTAATAATCTTTCGGATAGCTTGCAATGGACATTCCAACATGTGTAATTACATTTTTACTTTCTTCATGCCTCACTTTTTCATGTTACCTGGGAAGAGGTGAAATTTTTAAGGGCAGGAGTTGTGACAAAATTCAGTTAGAAACTGAATCCTTACCTGTGTACCAAAATATTTTAATGTTTTGTCCTGAGTAACAGTAGGTGATATTTGGGATGTTAAACATTGTTTCAGGTTTTTAGCTAGTGAGTGTTAGACACAAAGGACACGTGGCAAATAGACTCTTCCAAATTTGTTTACAGCAGGTCTTTTACACTTTCATCTGAATCATTTGTTTGGCCAGAGGAACAGGAAGAAAACTAAAATAGATGGATAGTGAACCAGACTAGAAATCTCAACATTGCAACTCCTTGTCTCAGGCTCCTGTGACCTAGACTTTTTTAATTACAGATAGAATTAGAGTTTTGAAAAGGAATTAATGGAAGAAATCCCAAGAACAATAATAGTTGAATAGTCCCGCTTGAGAATACAAAATAAACACTTCTCTGACAGAATAGAAATGTTGTGACATAGTTAAATATTGAAGTCCGTGGTTTGATTCTTTTCTTGATGCTAGGAAAAAAAGTACTCCTCATTAAATTTAATTATATTAACAATTTGAATTGTTGATAAAGGTTGTCATTCTTCAGATCACTGTGCATATTGAATATAATTTTTGAAGTTAAAAAACAAAGCTGTGTGACACATGTGCTGGAGATCACTTTCTTTTGCCAAAGCAGTTACCCTTTCTAGAGTAACAAATGATTTGTAACTTATGTTCAGCATATGTTCTTTCTGGCAAAATTACTCCATTAGCAGTGCTGGCAGAGGAACAAATGAAGAAACACCTCAGAATAAGACAAACAAACCCATATGGAAAAGATGATTGATGCATAAGTGGGTGTTTTTAAAGTCTAATCAACCATTATAATAATATAATCTGACTGACTGTGTGAAACAACTCCACAGTTTCATTTGAAGCTACAAAGTATCTTCAATATAGCATCTATTTTTTTGCATTTGCATCCCACGTGTAAAATTTGCTTTGTGACTACAGATCTTTGTGTAAACAGCTGAACTTTACCACTCACCTGAACATGCTTGCCTCCACTTTGTATTTTAAAATCTTGTGTTTTCCTTGTAGTGTAGAAGAGCAGCTGTTAATCAGTATCTTTACCTTTGGGCTTTGTGGTGGATAAACTGAACAAGTAAAGATTTTTTAAATGGGTGCACTTTTTATGAATAATATATTATATTACAGTAATATTTTAAAATACTAGTATTATTATAAAGCATAGTTCTGAATAGATACCTTGCTGCAGCCTTATGCTGATAAACGTTGCTTGGTTAGTGAATCTGAACGTTAGATTAATGCATTTTCTGTTTATTAAGGCACAGGTAAGCACCTATGCATAGGTAGTTTCCAGAGCATGTATTTCTATTTAATAGGATATAATAAGCAATTGGTATATCGATATCACTCCTCCTTGTACCTGACTCATTCATATTTTCTTGAACAAACATGCTTTGGTGTCTGGTTATATTGTCTAATCTTTCTATTGAACACACTTTCTAAACTGAATTTTTCATTGCTAGTTTTGACAGAGTTTACACACAACTATTTTCTGTCTTATGGGAAGGTAGTGGAACTCAGATCCAATTCACAAGTCTAGTCTGAGTTTCAAGTTTAACTTCCTCTGATTGAATTCCAAGCTTCTTAATGCAGAACATCTTTGTCCAGGATATTCCTGTGTATCACCAGACATTAAACAGAGAAATACATGGTTTGAATTTCTACTCCTACTGTGATTCCTTCACGGTATTCAAAGATTGGTCCTACAGAAAGTTGTATCTTGGAGAATTGCTGCTGTAAAAATACAGTACTGTCCAGCAGAACTATTTATTTCCTGAACAGGAATTGCTGAGTGAGCTGTGATGTAATGGTTGTCAGACCTGCTGAATGCAAGTTTTGGGAATTTGAAGATATGTAGTAAGTCATTATTTGATTTCACTTTAGAGGGCATTCACCCATGGAGAACAGAACTCCATCTGAGTTTGTGGAGCAAGGACAGGATTTTCTTTTATGATGTATTTGTTTTTCCTAGAAGTGCCATTTTTGTGGCTTGATGGTCACAGGAGAATCTCAGAGTATAACTTCAAATAACTTTGAAGACTATTTTGTATTGTTAATCAAGAAATATTAAAGTTCACAGCCCTTACTGAATATTTAAGATATTTTAATCTTCTTTTATCATCAGGCATTTCTGTACTTTTGTACTTGATTGACTTTGTTTAAAGTGAAAAGCTCAGCTGAAATTTACTACTAATGTGTATAAATAACTGCTGAAGTCTTTTCTGGACTGATACCTGAGTGACCCTTACCAAAGAGAGGGTGCAGAACATACATTTCTGTGTGAGCTTTCATTTTAAGAGCCCAGGAAGCTTAGTAGGGAAGACTATTTTTTTGCTTTCTAAAGATGTCAAAACTCTTATTTTTTCAGGGTAAAAGTATCAAGTTACAGAAAGCAAGAGTGGTCCCATTTGCATTTGGTTGTTATACCAGCTGCACCCTAATGAAAGTGTGTGGAAGACAGCATGTTATCCAGATATTGGTATTGGAGCCTAGTTTTGGTAGGAAAAAAAGAAGATGATAGAACAGCAACTGGAGCAGCCATAACCCCACTGTTCTGTCTTCTTTCATGTGACTGAGTCTGAGTAAAAGCTTTGCATTTTCTTCTTCTTTTCACCCCTCGCTCTTTTTAAGATTTTCCATAAGGATATGAAATCTGGCTTAAAGCAACAAGCTGTTTTTACTCATTCCTAGAGAATTTCAGTTCGTTGTTGATCCCAGTTTGTGTTGACTCATAACATTAAAAAAAAAAAATCTCTTCATACAGGTTCAGTGATAAGGAACTAACTATTCACAGGAATTCTACCATAAATATATTTTCATGTAGTATCTATGCTTTATTCAGTGTACTGCATGCAGCTTGGACTGGTTGTATTGTCTTATGGTTTTCTTTTGAAAATAAGTGGTGGTTTGCCAATTAGTCCTCTGTAGGTAGCATTATGTTGCAACGGGCATTCCAGCAGGAATGATGATTCTGTGACACTTTGGCATGGGTCTTGATCAGTGCGGAGTGAAAAAATGTGTGGCTCCTGTGGTCTGTAGCTCCCTCCCATAAATCACCATGAAGTAGCTTAGGAGCAAGAAAATCAGTTTCCAGTCCTTGTTTGCTTGCTTAATCTGATCTTCTATTTGTTTGCTTGTTTGTTTGTAAAATTCTTTTGCTTAGTGTGGATTTTACTGCATACATTGTCAATGCTCAAGAGCAGTTTTGTGTCCAGCTGCCTTTCATTTAGTTGTATCTTTTTGAAAGAAATAAATTGAACAATAACATCAAAAAAATCATTACCTTTGGTGGAAGGTGTCATGCAACTTCTGTAAGCGGCGATATAGTTTAAATTTCCATGGACTTTTCTTAATATAGGTATCTACTGGATTAAAAACCAATTCCTTCTATAGCTACTAGTACAGTGCCTTGTATAATACAGTGAACTTTCCTTTTTTTCCCCCAGATTACAGGACAGGCCCGTGTTTCACACAGGTGAACAAGCAGATGTGCCAGGGCCAGCTGACAGGGATTGTGTGCACTAAGTCCCTGTGCTGTGCCACCGTGGGGCGGGCCTGGGGCCACCCCTGTGAGATGTGCCCTGCCCAGCCCCAGCCCTGCCGCCGCGGCTTCATCCCAAATATCCGCACCGGGGCCTGCCAAGGTGAGCTCTGACTGAAATTCTGTGTGACAGCTCTCACCTCTGACAATCACCTTGAAAACCTTTCCCTTGGAACGTCACTGCTCTCCTTGTGTGTGGTCTGTGTTTTATGATAAAATCCGGGTGTGCTTTGCTGCCTCCAGATTTTTTGCTGCTGGATCTAGAGAACAAAGCTTAAGAGCCTGGGAAAATCATTATTAATCAATACTAAGGAAAAATATTTGATGTTGTTTTTCCTTGTGTCAGAGCTAGGCCTTTGCCTGGATGCAGCAGTTTATGTTTTGCCATTCATCTTGGAGTGATTAGTATGTTTTAGATGCTCTTCTCATAACAGTGTCAGGAACAGAAACTGCACTACAGAAGGAGTGCACTCCAAGTCAAGCTCCATTGTACGACTTGGCCACATAAAATGGGTCCTTGAAACTGCTCTGCCAGGCTGACCCTGACATAGCTTCTGGGGCTTCATTTGAATTATGTGAGCGATCAGTGGTGCTCTTTCGCACCCATGCCCACAGTAATTGTGTTTTCTTTTTCTGGCAGTATGTTCCCTGTGGCAAATAGTTTTAAGTTACCCGTTTAACCATGTTGCTAAATTCCACTGGGGAGCATAGAAACAATGTGGTAGTCTACTTTGTGTAATGGGTAAACAAAGAAAGTTTGAACAGCCATAATTTTTGCTACATTTTTGACATATAATTGCTAAATAGGAAGTTTGGATTGTATTTATGTCAGTTGGGCTTAGCCTGCAACATTACGAGATGATGGCAAAGCGCGGATGAAAAATGCTTGACCTTTCTTCAGGGAAAAAGGAGAGACAGAATTTCTTTATTTCACAGAATCTTTGCCTTCCAGCGGTCAAGATATTTCCTTTTAAGCTCTGAGTACTGGTTACTCCTCCTGACCTGAGCTCTGTGGTGTGAGCAGATTGGTAGCACCACGTCTGCTCTGTTATGAATTACCAGCCTGCTTTGATGCAGGAAGGGGCTGGATGTGACACTTCGTGCCTTTCCAAACTCCACGTTATGGTGCAGAGTCTGTTGAAATAAGATCACAGAATCTCAGAATGGTTGGGGTTGTAAAGGGCCTCTGGACATCCTCCAGTCCAACCCCCTGCCAGGGCAGAGTCACTTGGAGCAGGTGACACAAGAGTGCGTCCATGTGGGGTTGAAATGCCTCCAGACCTCCCTGTGCAGCTTGTTCTGGTGCTCTGCCATCCTCAGTAGAAAGGTGAGAAGAAACCAAATGTTTTCTCTGAGGATTTTAGAAGCAGAGGGATCTGTCATGCTTTTCAGTGCTTTTCTTTCTGTTGAGGACATCAGATTTATGGAGACTTTAATGAGAGAGCACTAACCCCTTTGGTATTCAGTAAAACTACCTTTGTCATGTATCAGTTAGACCAGGGTCACTCAGTCCATACTTCAGGTGTTTGGCATGTTTGAAGAGAATGCTCACATCAGTAGATAGCCAGGTTTGGGAGTTGGTTTGAACAATGCAAAATCAGTGGAACTGCAAGCCTTGCTTTTGGAAAACGGGTGATAATTTCAGTATGTATTAGATTCCGAATTTGACAAGGTGTAACTCCTAAGTAGGAAGTTGCTCCTAGTCTGCAAAGGATTTGTATGAGTCAATCTCAAATAGGTCTTTAGCACCTTTTGAGGGTTAATTATGTTTCCTGGGTAATGTTCTTGTATAGAACATTGTAGTAGTACTGTTAACATCATTATTACCATAAACAGGTTTAAAAAAATCTAAGAGAACCAAAACCAATCAAAGTTAAAATTGTTTGGTTGTGTTTCTTTTTTTTCCTTCTTTTTCCCCAGAAGTTTCTATTCAGTCATATCTTAAACAGGAATTGTAGCTGTTCAGACATCCCTCATTCCAAGAATTCATGCAGCAGGAACTTCAGTGTTCTGCTTAAATGAACTTTATTGCCACTGCTGCATGGCCTTGGGAGCAGCGTAATGGCAGAAATCCTATGTTGGATGGTCTCTGAGTTCCTCCCTGCATTCCTCAGCAGTCCCATTTCCCACCTACATCCTTTCCCTGCAGACAGTTAATTTTTTGCTCTAAGGAGAGAAGAGTGGTCATGACTGAGTAGATTTTGAAAACAGGAAAGTTCTTCCTGCCTCTGTTGCTGACATGGTTATGTCCAAAAAAATGTGTTCTGTAGTAGGAATACACTGTCTAAATGTTAAAGGTTCCGATGTGAACTGGACAAGAGAGAGAAGACAGATGAAGGTTCAACTTCTCAATGAAGAGTGATGATTTCTTTTTGTAATCTAGTGCTTGGTATTAATGTGTCTGAGTTACTGAAAATGTTGACAGTGTTGTCTAGGATCACGTCCTGCTGTTGTGAAAATAATCATTAAAACAGGGAAAAAAATAGTGTGGTATTATTTCTGTTGTGTGCAGTATTTCTGCTTTCTAGGATGCAGAGGAAGAACCAGGAGATTTTCAGTTGTATTCATGACCAATTCACCTTTTAGTTCCCACATGGCAGATCAGTTGCAAAGAAACTTCCCATACATAATCCAGGCAGAATTAAAGAGAGATTTTTTAATTTGGATAATTGTTGTCACTACCATAGTAAATAAAAAACTCTCTGAAATCTGTGTCTAACATCTGAGTGAATTTATTTTTCCTGAGCTTTTTGGTTTTTTAGAGGTTGTTTGAGAAACAGCGCACAGATCAGAAAGGGAAGGTGCATGTTTACAGTTAGCTGTGCAAGTCCCAGAGGCATTTTGCAGAGAAAACTCTGCTAAAGCACACATCTTTTTTCCCTTCCCAAATATTAGACTATGAACACATGCAAACATTCTACCTAATCTGTAACATACTGAATTTTTGTATATAGAACAGTATCTACAGTGTTATTAATCAAATTTGCTGTTTATGGTAAACAGTTTCCTGTATTAATGTGGTTGAGGTTTAAAAGTGTGAATAAGTGGATAATTAATAATGCTGAATGTCCTGTGTGGTTTAGCCTTACTGTCAAAGATACTAAAAAAAAAAAAAAAAAAAAAAAAAAAAAAAAAAAAAAAGGCATTTTTTTCGGTTTTTTT
>VXBB01010739.1:20451-49385 GCA_013399915.1 Illadopsis cleaveri
TTAGACGTGCACTGGATCTTTTTGATTCTCTTGTCTGTGTTTCTTTTGATGCCAAAAGAATTTACTCAGAGATGTTTCCTTTCTTCTGAAAACAGTACTTAGAGCATTCTTCGCATTCTAACTATCTAAAGCTTTAAATGTTGAAAATGTTATTCTGCAGCTCTCCTTGATAGTATCCACAGGAAAAGGTGAATATATTTTTGACATAGATCTTCTTAAAAAGCTGTGGTGCTTATGGGGCCATGCATAACAGAAGTGAAACATCATCTGCTGTCTGATTTTGCTGTTATTTCATGGTTCACTAATCGACACATCTTCATTTCCTATTGTTGGCAGCCTGCTGCAGAACAGGTCATATGTTCTGGCTTTTTGTCTTTTAAGCCCCTTCCACTTGTGTCTGCGGCAAAAGTTAAATGCTAATTAGTCCCTGGTCACAGCTTCCCTTGTCAGATAATTCCCTATGGGGAATTAGGCAAATAACACCCCTCTCCTCACAGTTTGTTCCATCTTTTCTGGGGAAGAAAGACATTGTGAAACTTGATAGCCAAGGTGGTAATGTCAAAATTATACCAGGATTGAGCAGGGAATGAAAGGCATGGTTCTATTCTGGCTTTTTCACTTATATGCTTAATTAAGTGTTCATAATCTCTCAGAGAAAATTTATAGGAAAAAGCTGTAGCCAGTCCTTCAAACAATTGCACTTTCAGTTTGTAGGACTGGTAATTTGAGTGAAGTTACGTTTATATATATATGTATCTGTGTTTGTGGATGTGGGTTGTGCCTTTGGAAAGAATGTAAAGAACTGGTGTTGTATGAGTTAACAGAACATGTGTACAGAGAAATTATTGAATAGAAACTGCATTATTTTAATGAAGTTTTTTTGTCATAAGCATGGTGTAGAAATGATGTAGTATGGAGTATTCTGCTGACTCCTTTCCCTCTTTTAGGTATGGAAAAGCAGAGCAAATGTTACTTACTGGCTACAAAGGAAAAAATCCAAGTGGGAGTCAGTAATAGTCAAGGCTCCAGTGTTCAGAGGCTGAAATCTTGCGATAATTATTTAGACCTTTACTATAACAGCAATTCTCCTACTTAAGAAGGAGAGATTTGAGATCCCCTGTATACCCTCTGCCCCTGAGCATCCAGACATATTTTGTGGGTGTGTTTTTTTCTCCTGTTGTTCTTCCTGGAAACAACAGCACTTGTTAGAATAAGTAGGAATGTCCATGTTGTGCTCTTTTGTACCATAATAGTTGAAAAAATTTGGGAAAGGCCATTACAGGGATTGTACTGAATTCCAGATGTTCTGTCCACCTATGTGGTGTCCTAGCTAAACAAAAGAAAACCCCAAACACTTCAGTCTTTTTTTGCCTAAAAGTTTTTGTCTACAATATACTGAGTTCTCACTGTCATCTTAGGAATAAAATTCTGTTCATTTTTAGGATGTTATTATCTCCCAGAGTTAATGGAACTTACATATTTGGGTTATTCAGAGACAAATTAAATGTAGAGAAATTGAGAAGAGAGAGAAACTTTCAGTTATACATGCTGCTTTACAAAAAGAGTGGAGTATTACTTATTGTGTTCCAGGGCTCTAATAAATGTGTTTTACTTATTCTTCTCAGACAGCGAATACATCATACTCGTTAAGTAGATGTAGTTAGTTATGACACTGTTTGCAATTAAAGATATTCTAAGAGATAGGATACCTCTGTTGCTTTTCCAAAAAGATATGCTACTACATGCTGTTGATATCAAAAGGTTAAGACTACATGAAACAGATAAAGGCCTTAAAAAAAAAAAAAAAAACCAAAAGGAAAAAAAGGCACCAAAGTGGAAAGAATCCCTTAAAAGAAATAGTTCTATTTCAGATTTTCCTGCTTCCATGTATAATTTCATTAGCCTGTATGCTATTCAGACTTGGTCCTACTAGGTATTCCTGCTTTCTAGTATTATTTTCTAGACTAAAACTATTTTCAAGGAACTCTTTTCCAGAATTTGGCAGTTGAGAGCCACATTTCTGGTACTTGTAACTCAGTTATTTATAGAACTCTGCTTTCACAGGGTAAAAGCAGTGAAAGCCATGATTTCTGAATTGCAGGTAGCCAGGGTGGATCTTTTTGGCAGAAACTCACTGGGTAATAAATTTGCAAGATTTTTGTCGTACATCTAAATTGTTTCTCACGTTGGCACTGGATGTCCCATCCTGTGTGCAGCACTGGAGCCATTCATGCCACCAGTCTTCTTCACTCTTAACACAGCATCTCCTCATACTTATCCTTGGAGCATTTTCCCTGAAACCATTAATTTATGTATTTTGGAGAGGGGGAAGGAAAGAAAATGAGTAACTTTTCCAATTAGCCTCACTAGAAATAGCCCTTCCTGAGGTGAAGTCTC
The DNA here is from genome assembly GCA_013399915.1 of Illadopsis cleaveri. NCBI lineage: Eukaryota > Metazoa > Chordata > Aves > Passeriformes > Timaliidae > Illadopsis > Illadopsis cleaveri. Next base: position 22,849 of record VXBB01010739.1, read on the forward strand.
AGAATTTCCAGAGGTAATAGCAATGTTTTGAAATAATTGCACATGCAAGAACAAGGGAGGGAGAAGGAGAGACAAAGATTTGGCTCAAAAACCAGTGCAACAAAAAATCCAATTACTTGTTATTGCTCCAGTAAGTTAAATAAATTATTTTTCCACCAGGGTTCTCCATGTTAATTGTTTTTTCTGTCTGATGCAGAGGACTGTGGAGTCTTCCTTCCACTCTGATCACTGCCTGGATTTCAGGAAGGTGCTTTTTCACCTTCCCAGCTTCCTGTCATTCTTGGAGAAGAGCCCTAGACAGTGTTAAACACCCATGCATGTAGCCTAGCCACTTGGGAAGGATGGTCTGTGTCCTGCAGCTTTGCAGAGGTGGTGAAAAACTTCCTTCATTTTGCCAGCTACAAACTCACTGCTCTGATGGGCTTTGCATTGTTGGACCACTGGTTTGGAATTTGGCAACCCCTTGTTACACCCAGCAGCTCATTTATCAGCGTGGTGACATCTCACTACATTCAAACATATTTGCACACAAAATTGCCTTGGTGTTCAAGTGGGACCACTGCTTTCAGTCAGCAGAAATACTTGAAGGAATCAAAAGGTTCATTTGCATTTGAAGGGCTTGGCCAAAATTTTTTCTTACAGTTGGAATGTTAGGGGGCCAGAAAGCAGTCAGATCTCATGAGCAATATTTGTGTGGTCACAGGAAGCCCAGAGATGTCCTGGCTGGCTGCTGTGCCATCCTTCTTCCTCCAGCCTGGAAGCAGGATGTGTATTTTGGCATTCCATTGTAGCTGTTCGATGCTTCCCAGAGGTGGCACTCCGTCATTCAGGAGGAGGAAATCTCAGCCTGTTCTCATGTACTCTGTGGCTTGAAGTGTTAAATACCCAGTGCATATGTAAGAAAAGCCTCCAACAGGTGGCAAGCAAAACTATTTTCAGTAAGCAATATTTTAAGCAGTAAGCACCAGCAATATTTTATTCAGAGTTGAATAACAACTGCATTGCAGAAAAGCTCTCTTTCCCTCTTTTTAATGCAGTATGTACAAGTGCTTTTCTAATTATCCCATGTCTTCCTTTTTGGGTAGATATTGATGAATGCAGCGTCATCCCAGGGATTTGTGAGGGTGGCGTTTGCTCCAATACTGTGGGGAGTTACTTCTGCGTTTGCCCACGGGGTTTTGTCATATCCGTGGATGGATCCTGCACTCCTGGTAGGTTCTCCAGCCATCTGGCACTTCCCCACTGCCCAAGGGCCTCACTGTTGTCCAGGCTAACGGGAACCATTAATTTTAATTGTTTCACGAATCTGCATCTGATGGGCCCAAAACTTAAGCCTACATTGATTTTAAAGAAGCAAACTTTTATTCCTACTTGGTACTTCAAATCCCATCTCACACAGGTTAATTTAATCTTCAGTGATCAACATAAGGCACAAAAATAAACTTAAAAGGCATCAAGTAGCATATGTTGATGTGCCACTAGTTTGTCAGAAACAGATAATGACGCAAACTAAGGGCTGGATTTCAATAGATTTTTGTATTTTAGATTAAACTAACTGTCCTTTTAGAGGACAGCTTATCTTATAGCTATCTCTGCATTTTAAAATCACATTTTGCTTCTTTCTCTGTGTGTTGATTTCTTATATATAGGTGTATGTGTCAAGTGTGTGATTTAAACCATTCTGATCAATTAACTATAAATACTGCATACCACTTGTAAAAAACTTTAGCAATTGCTAACAGTACTGTATTTTCTAGATCTCATGTGGTTCTTCTTATTTTGGGTATCTCAAAGCTCTTTGTTCTCCTATTGGGGAAGGGATAGCAATTCTGAAGGTGTTTCTGACTTGCAGATAAATGATGTAAACAAGTAGCAGCACAAGACCTACAAGTGATTTAATATTAATAATTTTTAAACAATGCAGCCACCATTCAGGTTCATCTGAGAGGTGCTAACTTCAAATACGTTGTAGCTAGGCTCAGGAGTACTGAAAACCTATGATTTCCAAAAGGATCAAAATTTCTATGGATTTTGGCATGTTTTACAATTTGATTCTTAAAGTCAGCTCCCAAAACCAGGCGCAGGAAAATCACATGCCTGAGTCTGCAAAGAGCAGGTGCTTATGTTACAAAGAAAATGTGTCTGAAAGTTCTTGTGCTCTGTCATATTAGAGTATAATTCATATACTCCGTAAGTGTAATTTCTCGTTTGCTTAGGAGAAAAGTGACGAATGTAAATCTTAAAGTATTTTATTCTTCCTAATTTAAGATTAGCATTTGCTTTCAAACCAAATATCAGGATTGGCTCAGTTTCTGTAATTAGCACCATGTCTTCTCAAATTATTTGAGCTTCACTTGTAGTCAGCATTCAGGACTGTGACAATAAAAGGTCGTCTGTCCTTGAAGGACAGTAGTTTTCACATGGCATTGCTAAAAAATACTGTTGTACTTTCAGTCTGCTGAGCAGAGCAGACTGAATAGCATTTTTTCAGTTAGCTACATCGAACCAAGGAAAGAAATCATTAATGAACTTACTGATACGGCTGTTGCTACATGAAGTATCTCAGGTTTTGGCATAATAGGGTTTTTATATATAAAAATATATCTAGTTTTTTTTTGTATTGCTTTGTGTCTTTCATACCATCCATATTTCCTGTTGGATTGAGCAGACTTTAGGATTGCATGGTGGATTGGTGCAAGGCTAATGCCACTGCACCTGTGTGATCCTGCAGTAAATCTAATGTGGAACACATGGGTCAGATAATTATTGGATGCAGTTTGGATGTTGCGGGGTTTTTTGTTCAGTTGGTTGGTTTCTTTTTTTTTAATACAGTAAGGCATTTTTGACCTTACCTCAGGTAAATAAAGGAAAGTAGCTTTGCGAACTCATGTTGATGCCTTTTTCTCTGGCCCTAAAAATACGAGTCAGACACAATTAGGGTGATAAAAAGCATACCTTTATATGAGGATCCTCAAGTACACAAAGACATCAGGGAGAAAAGTCTGAAGATGCGCCTGCTGTGTAACATGTGAACAAATTTTATAGATTCTGCAAACTAGCATATCTGACAAGAACTCCCCAATTAGGAACCTGTCTGGTGAAGTAATTCCCCCATTTCTAGTACCTTCTGGATTCTCCTTCCTTAGGATGAGATCCAGGCCCTGTTTCCAAAAGTCTGTCTTGGAAAGCTGATTTCAGCCTTGGTTTCTAAGGAGAACCAAGATAGCACAGGGATCCTGCAATTTGTTCTCTTTCTGCCTAGGAAAATGTTGAAACTAAGCTACAATATAAGGCTACAAGGCTACAAGTAAAGGATGCAAAGAATGTATAAAAGAAAGAAGGATAAAACCAAAATGGCATTAATGTCACTATTTTTGGGTTTTGTTTTTAACTTGACTGCCAGATCAGAGAGCAAGCAGCTGTTTCTCCAGCACTGCAAGGGGCCGCTGCGCACAGGAGCTGCCGGGGAGGTTCACCAGAAGAGAGTGCTGCTGTGAGTCTGGCCACTGCTGGGCCAGTGGCTCTGTTCCAGAGGTGTGTCCTGTCAGAGGATCTGGTGAGTGCCCTGTTGGTTTGGCTGGTTTTATTTTCTCCTTGTTGCTGTTCATTCTGCTTTGGATGGAGGTCACGGGGGTGTCTTAAACTGCTTTAAAATGTAGGCTAAACAGAAAAAAAGAAGGTCATGGATTGCATTATTATTCATTTCCATATTTTTAATACTGATACTACCATCTGTTAACCATTTTTCTTTTTGGTCCATGGATGTTTGGCACTTGTTTCTTTAGTGTCCTTTTGTTGACTTTGGAAATAGTTTTTGGGAAATGGGGAAGATTTTGTGGTCAGGCTCAAAGAGGAAATGACTCTTAGGGTCCATAGTTAATTTTGATTTAAAGGAATAGCTGCTCTCTTGTTCCGTTGCATTTTCAGTTACTTTGAACAAGAATGCACCTGCTTTTAAGTTGTTCTTTCAGTTCCACTCAGAGGGGAATAGTGCACATCCCTAGTGAAAGGTATTTTCTTTATCAACACCTCCTTGATACCAGGGAGTTAGAGTGCTGCTGTCAACTCATCAAGAGGGTTTCAACAAATAGTTGAACAAAAGCTCTTAAATTACAGCATTTCTTTTTATTATTTCTAATGTCCTTCCTCAAGCAACACCTGCCACATCTGAGGGAGGTTCAGAGTGGCAGGGGGAACATGCAGCATCAGGGAAATGAGGAGTTGCCGTCCTGGTTTTTGTAGTACACAGGGAGAGCTTTACCCTCCTTTTGAGCTGCCTGTGAGAGGCTGACCTGGTCTGTGCTTCTCTGTCTGCCCTGTCTGACAGATGAGCACCGCAGGCTGTGTGTGGACGGTGCCCCTGCTCGAGGTGGCTCCCGGCGCGGTGGAGCAGGAGGGAATGGGTTCCTTCCCGGGAGCAATGGAAATGGCTTCGGACCAAGAGGAGCAGGGTTCATCCCCATCCCAGGAAGCAACGGATTCTCCCCAGCTGTAGGTGGAACAGGGGTAGGAGCAGGTGGTCACAGTCCCACTGGAAGTGGCCCAATCATTACAGGGCTGAGTAAGTGCTTGCATTCTGACTTGTTTCACTCTTTTTTTTTCGGTATTCCTTCTGTTTTTCCTTTATTTTTACTGCCCAGTCTAAATATGATATGGTGCTCTTAACGCTTAAAAATGACTTTGCCATTCAAGCACACTTTAAACACCTCAGCTGATACATCAGGAAGTTCAGGAGCCCTTTTTTTAACAAGAGTTCATAGGTAGAGGTTTTTGCTTGACTTCAGTTACATAGTCCCCAAGCCTGTGTTGTCCCTGTTGATGTGTCTTTGTCAGCACTAATAGAACTCCAGATTTCTAAGTATTTTCAAAAAAACCACTGGGGTTTAAAATAAACTGTTTTCTGTATTTTCTCTTCCAACTGTAAAACCTACTTACACTGCAGAAATACTGCCTTGGCTGAAAGCCCAAGGTGAATAATTTTCTGGCAGAAGTCTCAGGGATGTAAACATTGCTTATGACATGTGTAAACACATCTCTGGGATCATAACCATACAGATCATAAAATGTAAGCAGCATTATAAAGACAGGTACACAAAAAAAAAAAAAATTGCTTCAACTTTCATACAAATCGTGGTTTATCCATGAGTTCACTGACAGGCTCATCAGGCTATAGACAGAAATGGTAAATCATATTTAAGAGTGTTTGTCTAGTGCAGTTTTTATTTCCAAGAGCTCTTTGTGGTTGTTAGTTTACAATCAGGTCAACAGACAGTTCTTTGAAAAAGTTTTTTTATGTGTTTGTGGACCTGATAACATCCTTTCTGAAGCCAAGTATAATATTCATATTTACTTCCATTTGAAAATCTGAATATTTGTCTCTCATTCTGATTTTTTTATATTAGCAATACTCAATCAGACGATAGACAACTGCAAGAACCATCCCAATCTTTGTCTGAATGGACGTTGTATACCAACCCCCTCTAGTTACAGATGTGAATGCAACATGGGATATAAACAGGATGCAATGGGGGATTGTATTGGTGAGTGCACATTTCAAAATCCATTATTCTGATGTTCTTCCACTTAAAACCTGGGCTTTCTTAGAAAAAGAAATCAATTAATTTTAATGATACTGCTCTTCAGAGAGAGTGCAAAGACCATGGTGTTAGCTACACAAGAATAATTTCAATTTTCTATGAGAGCTATCTGTTTTCTTACCAAGAAAAAAAAATCTTTTCCTGCAGATATTGGTAATCAGTATTCCTATTCCTGTACTTAAGGGCTGTTGTGCATTTTTGTCACATTCATTAAAGTAAATTCTGCCTAATTTTCTGTTTTGTTAAGCTCAGAAAGCTCCACTTTTGGGATGTAGTATTGTTCTGAACAAGATGATGAAGGGTAGAATTTATGTTTGCCTCCTCATAAGGATTAATGCCAATTTGAGAGATACCAAATAATTTAAAAATTGCATTAATTAACTTCTGGTTAAATTTGCATTTCATATGAAAATGCAGAATGCTAACGTTGTATAACAAGAACTGAATTTGGGATCCTACACTTTTATTCAATTACTGTGGACTTCATTCTTACAGTGTCCAAAACTCATCAGTTATTTCAGAGAAAATACAAGATTTGAGAGTTTCTGTGGGGTGGTTGTGTGTAGAGGAACTCCCTATGCAGGATACATTGATTAATCTATAGGATCCTAAATAAAAAATTCTAGTTATATTTTGGATTGCACCTTTGATTACTGAGTCTTTATAAAGAGATTGAGATCTGTGAATGAAAAATATCACACAAGGGCTTGTTAGCAATAGACTTGCCTCACAGTAAGTGTGGGTTTAGAATCAATTTCTATTGTGTCTGTGGATTGCAAGTCTCCTCTTAGTTAAGCCGTGCTCTTGCATCAGAGAGGTTGGTTGTACCTGCACCATTCCTGGCCACTGTACACCTTCATTTTAAGAAAACTAAGCTAACAGGGATTCCACCACTTTCCCAAGCAGCTGCACTGCTCCCATAGTCAAATATCCAGGAAGTTTTCAGAGCGTCTAATCTAATTTAAACATTGCATTTGCAAAAAAATTCAGCTTATTGTTATTTCTTGTCTTATCCTCACTATACAAGGAAATCAGTTCTGTACCTTCTTCATTTCATTTTTTCCTACTTGAAGGTTGATATAGTTCTTCTTCCAAGTTGTCCTTTATGATATAGCAAACCTGAATTTCTTTAGCTTTTTTACATGGATAAGAGTTTTTTGTACCTCTGATCTCTGACTGGGAAGTTCAAAGGGCTTTATCTCTTGCTGCATCCTTGGGTCTCAGGAGCCATAATGACATTGTGAGTGGGGAGTAGGTGTTTTGTGATGTCTGTCTTGTATGGCTGTTCTTTACAGCGTATGGAGAACCCTGGCTCATCTGTTACAGCACTAGATTTTGCATCACTGAAATCAATAATATTTTTAACTCCAGTGGACCTTGACACCAAGGACTGTCGGGCATCTTGGACTGTCTTATCTTTTTGAAATTTAGTTCACGTGTTGTATTCATATTTTTGTTACTCAGGGGTCAAGTTGAAAACACCTGAAGCATGTAGGTTACAGCAAGTAAAGCTGTGTGAACTTAAATTTTTTAGTTTTTCAATTGTCATTGAAGTATGGCAATAATCTGTGGTTTGAAAGGCCCATCAGCTTTACATATGTGGATGCTGGGACAGAAAAATACAATCTGCTCTTGATAATGTGGCTGTTATTCTGTCCTTGTTTCTTCTGTGGGGTGACCCTGCAGGACACTTGCTTGGCAGTTTCCCTTCTACTCCAGGCTTATGATAATAGTGAAATTGTATCTAATTTTCAGTTTGGGGTCCAAGTGCCTGGAAATTGTGCGATTAGGTTCATAAGCGCATTGGGGGAAAAAAAAAATTGGTTGACCTGATTAGTTCTGTAGCATGCAAGTATGTGCCCAGTAAAAATGTGTATTCACTTAAGGAACTTAATCTTGACTTTGCAATGCTTACCTCAGCATGAAAGAGTAGACTCAAAACAGAGGCAATTTTGGATGCACTGGGATCAAAACAAAAATTTCAATTGGTTTAAAAAAGGCTGAAGATGCAGTGCCAGCTACAGTGTTGTCCCATGTTGAAAGCATGGGAAAAGAACCCCAAAATGGCTTCAAATGGTTTAAGTGTCATTTTGCACTTTTTTTTCCTGCATGAAGTGAATCAATCATTTTTAATTTCAGCTCTGCAGTGGTTTGCCTTTCCAGTAGCTAGTTGAATTCAGAAGATGTTTTATAAGAGAGTTAACTCTATGAATTATAAATAACTCTCTGAATTCTATAAATAACACAGCTTTGTTTAACTATTATTTTCTAATTGTATTATAAAGAAGTAGCCAAAGTGTCTTAAGTGCCCCAGTGAATGTGGGATTTGTGAACAGTAGTTGCTGCAAATTACACCGAAAGTTTCTTGGAAATATAGGCAGGAACTTAACTGCAAGGATTTAATGTGTGTGCTGATATATATTAAATGAATTTAAAGGCTTGCTTGAATCTAATTTCAATATTTATCTTATTACTGAAAGAACAGTCTTAGGGCATTGGAAATAGGGTTAATGGCACATAAATAAACACTATTTCTGTACTTCTCTGTCCGCCTGCTCCCAAAGAAATAAATTAAGGATCCAGAAGTGTAGCTACATATTTTTCTGTAGAGTTAAAGAAAAGTCCTCTTGGAAGATTAATTCTACCAAACCAAAAAAATATGGTGTTACTTATTGTTCTCTGACCTAAACTTGCATTATGGTGTTCTCACAACAGAACATGCCTGAGGGGCCAAAGACCATGAGTGTCCTAAGTGGTCTGACTGAGTGGCCACGCCATTTCTTCAAAATAGATAGCTTTAATTTTATTACCTTTCCTTAGTTGTTTCTGTTTATGAAAACTCTGGATAAAACAGTAGAAATTTTTTTTAAAGTTGGAGCAAACCTGTAGGTGTGCTGTATTGAATTTTAGTTGTCTTGTCAATACAAATATCCCTATTTAAAATTTTGTCATTTGTCTCCAGACTCATTGCAGTAAGTCTTTTGAGGAGGGTTTTGTAAGTTTCCTTCCATGCCTGAGAGAGTTCTGACAGCTGTTAGAGATGAAAAACTGAAAAGGGGAGATGTGCGTGAGGCATGTGCTGAAAGAGAAATATTTGACATTGAAGGGGGTATGCTGGGAGACAGAATAAATGGGTTAAATATCTCTGTCTCAGATGTTTCCTGTTTATACTGCTGGAATATGCATGTTTTCAATGCAAACTCAAAGCCAACAATTATCCTTTATATTAACATACATTTGCCATTTCCCTCAGTTATCAAGAGCTTATAAAAATAAAAGCATCTTAAGGTGCATATTTCATGTGGAAGTCATGTGATGCACATGGCTTTGGAAGGATTTTCGAAGCTTAAGTCAGCTGTTTCATAGAGAAACTCTGCATTCCTGCTGTAGAGTTTATAAACTTACAGACAGATCATTTCTAGCATGAACATGGGCTTTTTCTGAAGCAAGTTGAAGTCTGTAATAGAGAAGGTCCTAAATGTAGTTTTCTGCAGGAAAACTAGACAAAATAGGTGAGTACTGTATCAAGTATTTGTAAGTTCTCTCTGTGCTCCTTTATAATAAAGCAAGATATAAATACAGTAAAGTCATTTGAATTAGGGCACTTGACAAAAAATTACTGTCAAGATGTAATTCCGAGTTTGATGTTCTGTTGGTAGCTGAGTATTTGGTTCTGAAAGGATAGTGTTCAATCCTCCTTGACCCCGTCCCATATCAGCTGAGCACTGAGGGAAAACCACCTCTTGTGAAAAATCACCCAACTCATGACAAAGAGCATCCCAGCATCCAGGCATGTCAGAGAAAGATGAGAGCAGGGAACTACTACAGTGACACAGACTGGCATGTAAAAATTCAGTTACCTCTGTATTTAACACCCTGAATTCCTCTTTTTTTTATCTTGTCTCAATTCTTGTGGTTTTACTGCAGTGGTGATGGGATCCAGTGCAAATGTGAATGAGCTAATTACTTGTGAGGGGAGGTACTTGATTCTTCCATTTCCTTTTCCTTTATTCATTTGACTGTTTACACAGATTGTATCTGGACACCAATAGTGCTGTAAATCAGGCCATTATATCAGGGACTTGTGTAAACACAGATCTCTTTATGTATGCTGTTGGTCTGGGTTTAAACTTTGTGTTCATTAACACAGTAATTCCTGTCAAATATGTGGTCTTGTTGATGATTAAACTAGAACAAAACTAACCTTTTGCCATCTTTTATAGTGAAGTTATTCATGGAACAGCACTTTCTAGAAAGTACACATAAATATTCTTATGATTTCAATTTCATGTTGCTTCCCAGTATTCTCAAGATGAAATGGGCTAAGTTCTAGAACCAGATTTGATAAGGAATCACTAGAAATTATCATGAAAATTGTCCTGGAATTTTCCTGGTATTTCTGGAAGCATGCACTGCAAAATGCATGGGAAAATCATAATTTTTAGGAGCTGATCAGCAGTCGCCTCAGTGCTTCTTATGGTAGCTTTCAGCCAGATGCCAGAAACTCCTGCGAATCACCACTGGCTTTGTGGTGTTAAAAGTCTGCCTAAATGAAGAGATGAGCAATTACAAATACATTGTAAATGAAATGAAGGGCCCAGCTTGGAGGAAAAAGTCAAATTAGCAAAAGTTGCTGATAAAGAAATGACAGATTTCATCAAGGGATCCATTTGTCAGCTGTCAATTGAGCTCTAACAGAGATTAGCTGCTTGGGTCATCCATTAGGAGCTGCAGTGAGGACTGAGCCAGCAGTCCTGCCCTGCCAGACCAGTGGCATATACCCACTCTACTCCCTGGATTAGAGTGGGCAAGGATCCTGGAGGATTTACAGAACTGTAATGGGGAGAACAATGGATGTTATTTTAGATCTGGGAATAGCTGTCATGAGCCAAAGACATGTCTGACTCACTGGTGACTCCTGGGCATCAAATTTGGGAAGGGCTCTTGAAAAGAACTGTTGAAGTTTTCAGAGCCCCATGTCAAATAAGAGTTATTTCTGAGCAGTTAGCTGACATTTAAATTGGTTAAAGTTGGTGTTTGGTAGCACCCAAATACCCAAAACTTTTGTAAGGAAGTGTAAGGTGCATTATTGAAAAGGGTTAGGTTAAATCTGGCATTACTCAGTGCAAAGGCTGGGGTTGAGGATGCAGTGGGGCATAAATAATTGAGATGTGGTGCACAGACTGTGGTCTCATTAAGAATCCCTCCTGCTGGTGTGTGGCCCCTCCTCACTTTTTTACAACAAACCTGTGATATAATAGGGGTAGTTTTTGGATGCCATGGTTTGCTCTCATTTTAAAATGCCTATTTTGATTAATACTGGTTTTATTCCAAAGGAGCATAAATGGTCATTGAGTTAAATGAAACTCAGCTGTATGAAGTCAACCATTAAGGCAACCATCAGGTCTCAAAATCGTCCAGAAAATTCTTTTTCTGTTGTCCTTCAAGATCCTTACAAATGATGCAGTGCCACTTCACTTCTTACAAATACCTGCTTAGCTGAACCAAGAACAGCCCTGTGTTCCCAGCAAAGCAGTGATTTTGGACAAAGAACAGTCTTTAGTATTTAGCATTTGGCTGCTAGTTACCGTATTTTTCACTCAGAAGCTTCCAGACTTGGGGTAAAAAAAAAATGTTGTAGAGGTTGTGAAGTCACTAATGCATCTCTGTGCTGCCAGCAGATGTTGATGAGTGCACATCAAACCTCTGCTCCAATGGGGACTGTGTCAACACACCTGGTTCCTATTACTGCAAGTGCCACACAGGTTTCCAGAGAACTCCTACTAAGCAAGCCTGCATTGGTAAGAAAACTGCTGCATGTCTGCTGGCATTGCGGATGTTCTGACCCCTTGCATCAGACGCCGTTTGAATTTAAAAAATAGGAGTGCAATTTCAGTAAATCCCAATGTTAAATCAAATGATACTCTAAATCTGGGCTGCCGCCTCATTTGTTCTGTTGTTGTCTTTTAATATTTATCTGTTATTCTGGAATATCCATCCAGGGAATTTCCCAGACAAGAGTTCTAAATAAAAAAAATAAATTGAATGGCAGGTGTTTTTTTGTGTATACATGCAGATGAAAGTGTGAGAAGGTATTTAAAAATATTCATGAAGGAATTACAGAGCATCACAAAATGTAGCATGCCTGTAAAAATAGTATTTTTCCCTGATGCAAGGAGACTAAATCCTTAACTTACTTTAGAACTTTTTTGTAAGTAATATTTAAGTGACGTGCCAGTATTTTTCAAAGCAATAATTGTCTCTAAATGCATTTTTATCTTACTGTAGTTCATTTGTGTAGAATTTCATTTGTTTGGCTAGGCTTGTTTTTTCTTCCCCTTAGATATCGATGAGTGTGTTCAGAATGGTGTTCTTTGTAAAAATGGCCGGTGTGTGAACACTGAGGGAAGCTTCCAGTGCATTTGCAATGCTGGGTTTGAACTGACTACAAATGGAAAAAATTGTGTGGGTAAGGACTCTTCTAAAGAATGGGGCAGACATTAGCTTGGTGGTTCTAGAAATTGTACTTCACACTACAGATAAGGATCATTGAAGGTTACCTTTTTTGAAATACTGTGAACTTAGAGTTCTATGATAACTAAATAGTTATCATAGGGAACTACATGATTTCAAAGAAGATTTGAGGTAAGTTTTGCTTTTGAAGGTGCACCTCTCCTCAAGAGTCTTAAGAATGATGTCTTTCCATAAAGCTTCACAGCAAATGATCCATAAATCAGCATTGATGAAAAAAATACCTACTTTTAATTTTGGCTGCACGGTGTCAAGAAAAAACCTTGCTAGATAAACAACAAGCTTAATTCTCTCAGGCAATGGAAACTTCTATCCTCTCATGTGTGAAAGAAAGACACACTCTGTTCTTTCATACACAGCCTGCTGAAATATGCAAAGCAACTGATCACAACATGAAAAAAAAAAATTGCTGTTTTTTCTGTGGAGTGAAAACTCTTGAAATAATTTATCAGAGTTATGATTAGAAACCAATCTTCCAGTGAAGAAATATGTCCCACCAGTCCTGAGTATTTTCACTGGTTTGTCTTCTGGAGGCTGAGAAACTAAAAGCAGTTTTCTTTGGAATGTTTTGTAGACCACGACGAGTGTGCCACGACAAACATGTGCTTGAATGGGATGTGCATAAATGAAGATGGAAGTTTTAAATGCATCTGTAAACCAGGATTTGTCCTGGCTCCAGATGGACGTTACTGCACTGGTATGTGAAACTTGGGGGATATTGATTGAAAACGGCTTTTCCTGTCTGTTCATCCCTGTAGGAATGGCAGTCTGGTCACATGGATTGATTCAGTGCCATATGACACCTTGCTACTCACTAAAGTAGATTTCTTTAGCTGCCTGGATTAGAAACAGATTCTTAATTTACTGGAAGAAGTATTTAATAGTATGTAAAAGCCACATCAATAAATTAGCTTTTGAAAAGTCTTGGGGCATTGTAAATGCATCAAAATATTCAGGCCCTTTGTGAAATGGTAAAGTGAGCAGTATGGTAAATTTAAGCAGTTTGAAAGATTTTACACTGATGAGCCCCACACACATGTTTTCCACATCATTATTCTGATAATTCAGAATTCACAGCACTGGAGTCATTTTACGGGTCACACAGCATTATAAACTTTTTAAAGTGCAATCACTAAAAACTTCTATTAAACATTTTAAGAATACAGTCTGATTTAGCTTCAGCTCCAGCAAACTAATTGAAGATACCTGTTGCTGCCCATAGAGGTAGGTTTGGGCTTGAGCCACTTCTAGTGAATTGTCTAAATTGTAAGTCTTCTGATTTGAAGTTGAACCATTTCTACTAGTTGTGCTTTTCTTAACTACATGCAGTTGTGCTTAGAAATTGATGACCACTTAAAAGTTTTTTGAAATTAAAATTAACCATCATTAGGATATTTTTTGTCTAGTGCTCTTTAACCACATTTTAAAGCAAAATATCATAGGATGGACGAAGGGGAACATTTACTGTTGTTTTTGCTGGATGTAGGATATGAAGTACCTCTAATCCTACAGTAGTTCTGCCTGTTTTGGGGATTTTTTTGTTTGTTTCTGCAGCTGGAAATTTGGTTATTCCAAGATAAAATTTTTATTAGAAATAAAACAAAGATATTATTATCTGCTAACATAAAGTAATTTGATAATGTTCTGAAACTACTAGTCGTAATTTTGCTTAGAAACAGATTGATTGCTGAAGTGTCTTGCCTCCTCTTAGATATTGATGAATGCCAGACATCAGGAATTTGCATGAATGGCCATTGCATAAATACTGAAGGCTCATTTCGGTGTGATTGTCCACCTGGCTTGGTTGTTGGAATTGATGGTCGTGTGTGTGTAGGTAAGTCAGATTTATTCTTTTTTCTTCATAGAAAAACAAGTGGAATTATCAGGTTAATTATCAAATGCATCAAATTATTTCCTTCTAAATAATCCTGACATCAAACCATAAACAAGATGCAATCCCATAAGCAATTGTTAAAAGACAAGAAACTTAATTTCCTCTGTGGAATTGGAGGGGCACTACCTCTTGTTTACCAGCTCTGCTAGGAGCTCAAGCATATCTTCAGGGAGCTCTTGGGACAAAAAATGGATCAATTCCAAGCTGATGAAGAATTACATGAAGCGTGGAGGGCAGTAATTCAGTCCCTTGTTCTCTGTTGATTGCTTATGAGGAGGGAGGAGAGGAATAAATATTTGACAGGGATTTCTGAGAGTTGTGATACTGTGTGTGTTTTGCAATACTGCAAAGTTCCTTAATTTAATGCACAGGAGTTACCATCTTTTCCCTCTGTGTAGCAGAACATCAGTTTTAAATACCCTAATTTTCTATTCTCCAGCTCCTGTGTGTGTCTGTCATCAGGCATGTTAGTGACTAGAGACTCTACAATAATCATATTTATTAATCAGTGCTAAGACTTTTCCTGCAGATGGACTCATGGATGTTGTATCTGCCTTTGTCTTATCAGCATATTTCCAGATAAAGGAAAAACTGACTGCATCACAGTGCTTGGATGTTCTCACACCAAACGGATAGCACATACTAAATCCTCATGTTGCTGTTAGCAGCTCATTTCAAATAACATTTCTGATGATGCAAAAGTTCAAAATTCTTCAAAACAGTATCTAGGACAAGTGTTTCTATCAAGTGCCAGCACAAGTTAACCCCTTCTATTACCACTTCAGCTTTAAAAATGCATGATAAAAACTGAGACTGTCTTAAAAACATAGGCTCAAAAAAAGCTAAAACGCATTCTCAGTCTTTCAGTTGGAACCCAATTTTTGTTGTTTTAAGTAAATTAAATGTTGTAGTAAGCAAAACTGTACTAAAGATTGAACCAACAAAAGCAAGTTGTGTTTCCTCGTGTGTGGTAGCTGAGTTGTTTTCTTCTGATTGATTGAAAGTTTACAGAAAAATGAGAAGTTGAACTATGAGAAAAGGCCTGGTGTACTGTTTTAAATATTGGAGTTTCACTGCTCAGTGGCTCACCAACAAAACCAGATTTGAGTACAGGCTGTTCAGTACCTTTTTTGTATTCCAAGTTGGCCTCATCTTTACCCCTGTCAGTGATACAGCTGCAAAGAATCAATACAGTACTCAATTTTCTGTGCTTTCATTTACCTAATGTTGTCACAGCACTAGGAGCAAAAGACTTGACAGGTTGGCTGTCATCTGTGAACACCATTTATTTAGAAGTTACGTGTTACACAGCTTTAAGATTTACCATAAATGCTTACATTTTCAACAGAAAGTACCTTTCATAGGACAAAAAATCACAAAGCAGAATCATGATCTGGTTGGAAAATTAATTTTAAAAAGATGATGTAATTATTCCAGCCATAAAGGAACATAGGAAATTTCAAATACTGCATAACAAAATATCCTCACACATGACTTGAGAAAAGAATTTCCAAGCCAATCCAGTGTTCAGAATTGTGTATGTGTGTTTATATATAATCCACATGCTGTGTTAACTACAGGAATTCTGTGTCTGGCTTTTCTATTCCATATATTGCACGACCTAAATAATACTTCTTAGACATTCTGGCTGCTAGAAGATCATTGGTAGTATAAAAATTAATAACTTAAATTGGACATCTTGTAAGAGCATTCCCACAAGTCTGCTAGGTAACTAGCAAGGAATATAAAATCTAAGAGCCCACAGTCTAGCTGTCCCCCTCTTTCTCTGAGCTCTACTTCTGAATAATGACCTTGATCCTGGTGGGAGTACACAAAGAAAAAAAATGCTGTTTACTTAGTATTTATAGGTGTGGCTGAGTCAATCCCAAAATGTTATACAAGCTTGAAAAAGGTACAGCAAAGGGAAACAAATGCTTGGAAATTGAACAGTTACAGAGTCATGGAACTGCTAGATAAATAAGTGGAGCCAAACTTCCAATATTTGAATATTTGCAGGCTTTTTAGGTTTGGCTGTACTTCCATCTATAGCTCTATGCTTGGACACCTCAGCTGGCTCTGTGTGTGAGCATGTATCACCTCAGAACTTGTGCTGAGCTGCGGCTCCAGCTTCACACAGTGTTGTTTGGTCTCTGCTCAGACACTTCTAATTACCTCTGCCCAGAGCCAGAGCCATCCAGGACACAGTAACTAAGCTTTATTTTACCCTGATAATCTTGTAGAGCCAAATGGAAAAGTGTTTGTCATAAGCCTGATTTGTCCTTCTTAGGCTTCTGGATGGGTGTAGTGACTTTCCCTGAGTATGGGTCAAGCACTGGTCCACTTGGTATGGACTACAAATGTGATGATCATTTATGTAGGTATTAAAGTGCTACACTGCCAGATGTAAGACTGTAGAAGTGCTATGTCTTTGGAAAGAGTGGAGAGTCCCATAAACAGGTACACAGGTACACCAGCAGCAATGCTAATCTCTGAGCCAGAGCAAAAAATAAATTCTTGATGCTCTGAAATGAGTAGCCGAAGGCTAATCAAACTAAACATGGGGAACTGCACAGGTTCATCAGTAAGGTCCAGACTCAGAACTGTGGTGAAATGGAGAACCTGAGCTTTGTGAGGTGCCTGCAGCAGTTGAATCATTCACAAAGAAGTGCCTATCCTTCTCATTCTTGCTTGTAGCACAGCCCAAGGGGAACATTCTCCCTGTCACACAGTTGCTGTTTTGCTTATGGGAGAGCCAGTTTGGTTCTTCATCCTTCACTGGCCTAGTGAATCACTAACGATGTAGATCAGACTGTTTTCCTGTAACTAGGCATGCAATTGTCCCCAAGTTCTATGTGTCACTTCTCCAAAAGCACTGATGTATGCTGAAGCACTTGCTCTCTTGTGCAGAGCAGTTGCTCAGTACATCTGTAGCTTCCTTCAGCTACTTCCCACACTCCACTTCTTTGATGACCTTCCTCCAGAGTATTTCTTTCACATTTTCTAGTCTTCTGTCCGTCTGCCGTTTCCCTTGATGCCATTTCCTGCCCTTGATTTGCTTCTCCATTCTCTCACAGACACATAACTAGGGGGAAGCCTCCCCTTCTGTGACAGAGCAGTGATTGAAGTCCCTTGGTTCATGGCAGAACTTGTCAGAGTGGCAACTGGTTCTAAGGTGGAGGGAAAGGATGTGATGCCGCTAATTATTTTGTAAAGTAAATGATCAGACATTTCTACAAATGGTACGAAAGTCCTCGACTGTTTTGAAGCATCATAATCTTTTCCTGATGTCAAGTGCAAGCCAGTTGTACTGGCTTCACCTAGATTCTTGGCAAGCAAAAACCTCTAAAATCTAGGACATATTTAGCTGTGCTCCAGAACTATCTGTTCCATGGGATACCAAAAGCAAGAGAAAACATTTATGTGCAGGCAGTACTGTTATACAGGAGCCAGCTTACAATACTCAAAGAGCCGACACAGAAGAACACATAAGGAATTGCCAGTTCTTATTTGGATTGGCTCTGGATATTCAACATATTCAAGTGCAAAACTTCTCATGCAACTTTTCTTTGTTGTTTTGGGGTCATACTTCAAGCAAGTCTGGATTACTTCAAACCTGTTTCAGTTTCTGAATCCACTCAGGCTCATGTCCAGGCCACAGTGCATGGTGGTTTTACTGGGGGACTGACAAGAAGCATAAATTAAAGCTGTATTCTGTTCTGGCCCATAAAGATACCTGAAACAAGGAGTATTAATGCAGCTCCAACAGTGTCTGTAGAATTATAGGAGTCAAAAGTAAAGGCTGTTTACTCTCTCTGTATCCTGCAGTTCTCAGCTACATATTATTAGAAAGACTATCCAATCACACGCTTGCTAAAAGATCTCTAATACCATCCTATAAGCAAACATGGGAAAAACCATTGAACTTAAGAAGACCAAAAACAGAAAAGTACAACAGAACCCCAAACAAATGCATAAAAAGCAGTCTCAGAGACATTCTTGTAGTTCTTGGATAAGTATTGGAGATGATTATTCCTGTAAAGGTAGGTATGGAGGGTCTGTCTTGGAAGATACTTGTCAAAGCTGTCAAATTGATTTATGTGATTAAATCAGCTGTAAGATTGGCAGCATATACGTGGTGAGTCATACAGGTGTATAGTTGGCCTGTATAATTTTTCTGCTGTCTTTTTTTTGGCATGATTTTTGGGGTTGAAGAACCTTTCAGGTGTTCTGTGTTGTGTTTGTGTGATAAGTGGTGGTTTATCCAGGCTGTTATTTCCAGCCCTC
This sequence comes from Illadopsis cleaveri, assembly GCA_013399915.1. Lineage (NCBI taxonomy): Eukaryota > Metazoa > Chordata > Aves > Passeriformes > Timaliidae > Illadopsis > Illadopsis cleaveri. Next base: position 41,155 of record VXBB01010739.1, read on the forward strand.
TCCACAAGGATGGTACTTCTAACTTCCAAAGTGGGGTTTTAATCACAAACCCCCTGAAGTTTCTTATAGTCGAGGCAGTAGTACTGCTTTCCTCACTGCCTCGTTGTGTGTAAGATTTGCTAGATTGCTGTTCCCAGCTAGAGTTTGGGGCCTCTTTGGTGTGCTAATACAGCACTGGTGCCTGTTTATGTATAAACCTATTGAAATGGTCATGTCACATAAATGGTGGTCTGAACAATCTGCTAAAATTGCACTTCTGTTCATGATTTTGTAAATACAACTGAAGATCATGCTCCTCCTTTCAGAAGCAGATATTCTCCCATATTACAGCCCTGGGCTGCTGGTGAGTTATCCTACCTGAGGAACCATTTTGGAAGTCAGAATTGTCTATGGTACTTCTCAAAGGGAAGAATCAGCCACCACATGCTGATCCAGGCCATTCTGTGTTTCTTACTGGGGTATTTGTTGATGGATTTACAGAGCTGCTTCAGGGTATGGGTCTCCTTTGCTGGGTATTTGGAATGCCTTTGAATTTACTCACAAAATCCTGATTTAGGTGGTTTGAAAGTGCTCTGGAGAAAGCCCCAGGAGGTAACCATGCTGAGAATTGGCCTTGGTGCCATCAGGATTATTAAGGCAGTGCAGATGTGGCCAGTGACCTTTTTGTTGACCAAAAATAAAGGGTTTTACCTTTTGGGGTGGTATGCTTACATTTCACTCTCAGCCTAAGGAAATAACCTTCCCCTTGTCCTTTTTCTTCAGATACTCACATGCGTAGCACGTGCTATGGAGGCATCAGAAAAGGGCTGTGTGTCCGTCCATTCCCTGGTGCTGTGACAAAGTCTGAATGCTGCTGTGCCAGCCCTGACTATGGTTTTGGAGAGCCATGTCATCCCTGCCCTGCTAAAAACTCAGGTAAAATTTTGTGTTTCTTTGAGTGGTACAGTGAATATAGACTTTAAACAAAAAAATCTTGTTGAGATCACATTGTTGATTTATTTCATGCCCTAAAGAACAGTGAACAGGGTGAATTTGGGTTCCTGAATTAAGTGTATGGTGTAAGTAATAATTCTTGCACGAGAGTAAGCAGAATTCTCCAATGAATCTGTACATTTCCTGGTCCAGTCAATCCAGCTTAAAACAGCAGCCCATATTATTTCTAGAAATCTATATTTCATTTTATAAGAATCAATTCTTTAAGTAAACCAGGGGATTGATTAAATAAAAAAATCTCTTGACTATAGAGCTAGGGTGATGCGTCTTGGAGAGAATTTCCGTTTAGTATTGTTTTCTGAAGCAGCAGAAAACTATTTAGAAGAAAAAAAGTAGAACTGACAGTGTGATTAAAAACAATAACTTGAGTGGACAGTCATGTCAAGACTGTAAAGAAATCACCTGAGTGTTTTACTCTGGTCATCTAAATTTGGTTTTGTACAAATGTGAAAGTTCAGGATGGAGTTCTGACATATTTAACTAAATTATCTATAAATGGTTATTTCATGTGAACATTGGCATTTTGTTAGTTACATTGTAGAAAAATTACTTCAGAAAAAAAAATCATGTGGATTTAGTTAAGGATTAAAGAAGGTGAAATACCCAAAATAACATTTTCTTTTCCCCAACATCTCCACCTCAACTGAGCAGCTGAGTTCCATGGTCTGTGTAGCAGCGGAATAGGCATTACTGTTGATGGAAGAGGTATGTTGCATATTTTCTTTAATATACGTGATTGTCCTGGTTTAGGACAAATTTTGGAATGAAATTTCTGAAGTGGTTTTTTCCCTAAGGCAGATTTAAGTGGCCTCTCCCCCAACTGGTTTGGGAGGTAAACTTCTTTTGAGAAAAATGGAAAAAATTCATTTTTTAACAAGCAGTTAACAAATTAACAATTTAACAATTCAGCATCATAAAGTCACCCCAGGACAATAATTCAAAGTTCAAAAAAACCCACCCATCCTCAGAATTACATTTTTTGATGACATACTAGAGTATAGTTTTTAGCCTCAAGATTAATATGTTGATTTTAGTGTTTTAATTCTCTAAGTACAGTATTTTAATGTTGTCTAGAGAAAAGGCTGAAATTAATTCTCTAGAACAGGGGATTTTGCCTGACCCTATCAAGACAAAAAAGTAATCTGTTTCAGAGTTCTGACCTATGATTGATGGACCATTTCCATGAACGGATTGTTCTTCTGTAGAGTTAAAAATTGGAAGGGAGCTTAACTGAAAAAGCCATATCCTTATAAAAAGTCCTGAAAGCTAACACTTGCATTTTGTATTGGGAACTGTAAAGCTACAGATCCTTTTTCTAGAGACAGGGGTTTTAAAATAATGGCTGAGCAAGGTCTGAAGTAGGGGCAAAGCATACTGCAGCTGCCAGATAAGTAAAATGGGTTGAAGAAGGAATAGGAGAATATAGGAATTTAAAATTTATTGCTAGGTGTTTATCTGATGTGTTAATTATTATCCTTGTCAGCATTAAAGCTCCTATTCTATGCAGCAGGAACAGAGTAAGAACTCCCATAATTGCATTTAGTAATAGCCTAAATAATGTTTAAAAATAGCACTTCCATAAAAGAAATTTTGGTTTTGTTCAGTACTGTAAGTATCTGCGTATTTTTTTCTTCATTGCTTAACATGTTGTAAGCACGTATGAATAATTTGAAATCCATGATTTATAAATTCTTTCAATTTACTTTTCAGTGAATTATACAAGGTCCATTGAAGAATCTCTAAATCTCAGAGAAAAAATGTCAGCATTCAGTAATACAGTTGTACAAGCAGCATCCTACCATAAGAATTTGCATGCAGCCTGGTAGAGAGGTGTATGTGTCCTTTTGGACACATGAAAAATAAAATTTCTCCTTAAAATATTGAAACAACTGTGCTGTCTACCAAATGCATGGCAAAGATCATGGATTCATGTCTCAACTAAAGTCCTCCTTTGTTCAGGTTTCTAGAGCAAACATAGGGTTCTCTGTACTTCTTATACAGCAACATTGCAGCCAATATTCGTGCTGCTGCTCCTATCACTGCCTGTACAATCCTTGTGTGGCTTATCCCCAAGATTCAGATATGTCTGGTAAGCTACAAAATGCATTTTGCTAAAAGAAAATACAAATCTGAAGTAGTATGCCAAATTGTATTTCCTTACAAAGTTTTTCGGATGTCTTACAGCATTGAGTTTTATCTAGAGATAGCATGGTTTTTTCCAAATGCATATATGATTAAATGTAAATCAGTATCTAAATTGCACTGTGATTAAAGAGGAAATGCTCTTTACAAAAAGTTGAGCCCTACAAGTATAAAACAAGCCTCTCATGAAGTCACAGCAAGGCCAGCACTCTTTCTTTCCAGAGCTTGGGAAAGAAACTATTTAAAGTAATGGGCTTACCATATGAGAAGAAAGAAAATATTGAAAAACCCTCTTTTCCTCAGAGGCAAGAAGTATTAAAATTAGTCTGTGCCTCTTCTTATAGATCATATAAATATTTTGGACTTTTCCAACTACAGCAGAAATTTTATATGGGAGTGTAAGTTCAGGGAATATCACTCATCCATCATCCTGTTCTGTCTGTTTGAGAAAAATTTTAAATTTCCAACAAGTTGTTATAGGACTGAATATGCTGTAGTTTTGACCTATACATTACTTCTGTATTAGGAAAATTCTTGTGTCACCTAATAATTTATAACTTCTTACCTTGATCCCTAAACCACAGGCTCTGGGTGCATAGGCTAGGTATTTTGCATCAAGCTTTTTCTTACAAACATGTAGTTCCGTGGCAGTTTAGGTTGGAAAGGATATCTGGAGGTCATCCAACCTAACCTTCTGCTTCGAGCAAGGATATCAACAAAGTTGAACCATTTCTCAAGGCTTTGCCTGGTGGCATTTGGAAAATCTCCAAGGATGGAGTTCCCGTAGCCTCTTTGGGCAGCTTCTTTCAGTACTTAGAGACACTCATAGTGAAAAATTGTTTTCCTGGTGTTTAATTTAAATTTCCACTGTTGTATCTTGCAAGTGTTGTCTTTGCTATGTGATTATGCACCTCAAAGAGGAATCTGGCTCTATCTTGTCTGTAGTCATCTGTTAAAATAGGGACCTGTTAGAGGCCCCTCTGATATTCCCTCTTTTCAGCTGAACAAATCCAGTTCCTTAGCCTCTTCTTACACCTCAGGCACTGATACTGCTGAGGGAATTTAGCCACACTGATATGAGTTGTGTGTAGTACAGGAGACACTTGGAGCACTCTGAGGGGAAAATGTCTTAATCCAGGTGATAGTTTAAACAGAGCAGAGGCATTACTGGACCTGTTGATTAACTAACAAGAAGATGAACTAACTAGTGATGTTCAGACTGATGGCAGCCTGGACCGCATTGGTTATACCCTGTTGGAACTCATGCTGAGTTGAGGGGTGTGGGCCAGGTGGAGGGTAAAGACAGCACCCTGAATTTAATGAACATGAACTTCCAGTTGCTTGAGGCATCAGTGAATGGGATTCCCTGGGAAACTGCCCTCAGGTTTAAAGAGGCAAAACAGAGTTTTGAGGATGTTTTCCTGAGATCACAAGAGCTTTCTGTTCACATATGTAAGAAATCAGGCAAGGAAGGCGAGGACTCATGTCTGAGTAAGGATCAAACTGAAGTGTAAGAAGGAAATGCACAGTCAGTGGAACCATAGAAGAATGCTGTGAAGAATAGAAGAAAGCTGTCCAGATGTGTAAGTGTGGGATTGGGAAAGCTAGGGCACTTGGGCTGAGTTTAGCAAGGAGTGCCAAGAGTGTGACAGGCTTGAGGAGTGAACCCATGTAAAGCAGCCCAAAACTGTACACAGTACTCCAGGTTTGGCCTTGTAGTGTCAAATTAAGGAGAATAATCACCTCTTTCAGCCTTCAGGGTGCACCTGTGCTGTGCCTGGGCTCTGACTGGGAGCCCCAGCATCTAGTGAGTCAGGTGTTGGCCACACCTCTCACAGGAACAGGTTTTTCATACCTGTCAGTGTCTGATTATCTTCTGTTGTTGTGCTAATGCAGATATTAACGAGTGTGCTTTGGATCCTGATATTTGCTCCAATGGGATTTGTGAAAACCTTCGTGGCAGCTATCGCTGTAACTGCAACAGTGGCTATGAGCCTGATCCTGTTGGAACCAATTGTGTGGGTAAGTTATTTGTTGGTTTTTTGTTGTGGCTGAACTATTTATCATTTCGTTGATGCTGATTTTACCTGACAGAATTTAGGTTGCAAGATATCTACTTCCTCAAGCCACAGTGAAAATGCAAAGGTCCTGGAATGATGCTTTTCTCAATCCCTGCATAATTATTCTTACTGTGTATTTTCCTGTAATTTGATGAATGTTGCTGTTTAGGAAGTGTAAGCAGGAAGTAACATTGCAGGTTTCACTCTCCACCTAATTAATTTTATTACTCATGGGCATACATGAAACCCAGTGGGTTTTTTTTTTCTTTTGGGAATTCTTACATCCAGAAAAAGAATGTATTATACCACAACTGCGTTGTACAATCATGTTGCTTATAGCCTTGAAATTTTAAGCAGAAAGGTGAAATTTCTTTAAATTAAAAACTAGTGGAAATCTCTCTGAAATCATCAGGATATCCAAAGTATTGTCCTTAAGTACTGTGGTGAATTATTTATTTATTTTAGTGAATTATTGCTCTCTGCACTTAAAGGTTTACTTCCCTATCACTGTTGTTTGTGTTCAACAAGACTCCAGCAGTTTTGCTGGGGAAAACGTGGTCTATATAGCTGTGGTATTGTTCTCATATCAAACGTTCCTTCCTGGTGATGCAAGGCAAACACAAAGTAAAGAGTCTCCTTTCATCTCCTTGAATAAAGGAACTTTACATCTAGTTACCTCCTAAAGCCCTAAATACGACTTTTGGCAGGAAAAGCACTGCTGCAGAAAAGTATTGGTGTTTTTATTTTTAAAATGCTTCATGTAATATTCATTCTCCAAGTGGATTTTATGGGAAGGGGTTTTATTTATCTAGTTACTCTCAGGATTAGGTAAGTGCTAGTGTAATCTGTGTATTTACTTAAATAAAGATAAAGCTGACTGAATGTGAGGATGTGTTTATTCTTGGATAGAATTTTTCCATAAAAGAATTTAAGTATGAACACTCAGATAAAAGGTTGAAAGATTTTAATTAATGACACAGTTTATGAGATGCCAGGAAATAAAAATGGTCATCAGTCAAAATGCAGACAGTATTTTTGTCAGGTCTGAGTGGGTTTAAAGCATGAGCTACATTGTTCAGTGTTTTTACAGAGCATAACACAACAGATTACAGTCCAAATCTGAAGTTACTCTATGAGATTCTAATGAAATAATGCATTCATCACACTGCACAGTTTGGGCTAAAGGATTGTATTACAACAAGCTCCAAGTTGCTCTTGAAAAATGTCAGTTTACAAATTTATCCTCCTTTCTTAGGTTGAAATCAGATGAAGTTAGATTAGGACAGGTTATTAAAGAAAAGCTTTTTTTTAAATTCATGGCTGCCAAACTTAAGTCTTGGATTCATCATCTGGGGAAATTTAGGCTTTGTTGTCTGAATCCTACAGGAATAAACACAGCTTGGAAAATCTAAAGTAGCTGGGGAAACCAGAATTCTGCAGGTTGTAGTTATATTGCATTCTCACTTTACTTTATATATTTTTAAACTTAAAAACTCACTAGAAATATATTTGATTTAAGATTTCAGTTGCAGTATTAGGTTTGGGAAATCATACAGTAAATAAAGAGAAGACAACCTGAAGCAGGATGCAATGTCATGTTTATCCTGACTTATCCTATCAATATTCTTCTACAAACACAGGTTATTTTGACATGTGATAGGCACTAAAGAAAAAGGCTTAAAATTATATTTTTTCTTCTTTCATATAATAAATTGGGCAATGAGGAAAACAGATTACTTTTTACAAGAATTATTTTCAGTTAGTTTAAGAGGAGTTCAGGGAATTATGTTAATATATGGGATTTTCCTAGTCATTTTGCTTGATATCCTGGTCCTAATCATAGGGGTTTTTTTAAAAACAGTATTCCTCTGGAGGGGAGGTACATGTGTACTCTTGAGATGGCTGCCATACATGAATCGTATAGGATAGATTTTAATTCACTTCATGAGTTAAAAAAAAAAATTTAACCTATAAAACAGATTTAGAATTAATTTAACAGTAATTAACAGACTGCTGTTTGTGTGTTTTAAAAAAAAAGGAAATAATTAAAATACCATTTTCAAAGCAAATAGAACTTCATAAATCTATACAGTGTAGTCATACAAATGTCCAAGATCATTGACCAAACTCACATGACCAAGGTCACTGCAGGAAAACATTATTCTTTTAAGATTAACCATGAACTAATTTTTTGAGTTTGCTAATTAAAAAAACAACTCTAAAAGCAGAACAGAAGTTTTTGCAGTAAAAACCTGAAAGTGAATCAGGGCTTTGAAAGTACGAAGTGTAATTTTTGGTCGTGGTGTGTCTCCTGTCCCTGCAGACATTGATGAGTGCTCTGTGAATGGGCTGCTGTGTGACAATGGGCTCTGCCGGAACACCCCGGGCAGCTACAGCTGCTCCTGCCCCAAGGGTTACCTGTTCAGCTCGGAGACAGACACCTGTGAAGGTGAGGAACCTGCAAGTCGTGTCAGATTTGTTGTTTATTGTGTCACATCAAAGCAAAACAGCCACAGGAATGATGGCAGATGCCAGAGGAAAAGAGAGAGCTGCGATACTGCCTAAATCTTCACATTTCTCTTTTAATTTCTTTGGTGTTTAGTGTGTTAGGTATTGCTGTTGAATTTCTTTCAAAGTAATCATTTAATTTTTATATGATAATGTTTTCCTTTGCTTAGCTACAACATTTTTAAACTACAGTAGAGGGTAATGCGTACTTGCCTTTGATCATGTAGCAGGAACATCATGTCTGTCATTTAGGGAAATCTGTCTTGATCACAGAGTCTCCTTTTTCTTTTCTCCCTTCTTCTCTCCCTTCGGTCTGTGGTGGTAGATAATTCTAGATCAAATCATGTTGTCTGTGGTGCATTCCAGGACCTGGGTATTACTGCCTAGTAATGCTAAAATTGTCCTTTATTTTTACAGTATATTCAAATTGCTTTCTTAAATTGCTATTTTCACAGATGTTAAAGCAACAAAAACGTCATATAGCAGAAAGTAATGAGAAATTGTAATTATTTTTAAAAAATAATGTAC
>VXBB01010739.1:49400-79118 GCA_013399915.1 Illadopsis cleaveri
AAGTGAAATTTTAATTTTTTTTAAAAAAAAAAATCCAAAAAAAAAAAAAAAAAAAACAAAAACAAAACAAAAAAAAACACCAAACCAGCAAAACTGGAAAACTGTACCAGAAAAGTAAAATTGGAAGCATTAGCTTATGTGCCAACTCCTAATTCAAATTCAGAGTAGTAGAATTTTGCTGGTCTTCTCCTTTTTTTTTTGTTTGGTTCCACAGTCTGTAAATCTCAGTATTTGTAATCATTAGCAAGTTTTTATAGTAAATGGTTTTGCATTTCTTTGAGTGATGGGGAAGCTGTAATTATTTGTTGCAAAACACTTGTTATATGAACCAGTGTAAGGATCCAGATTTCTCTGAAGTGGTGGAAGATATTACTGTCCTCAGCCCCTTATTATTATTGATCAGGTAGAAGTTACTACCATACAGCTAAGCAAACATGTAAAAAGGAAAGTGGAAGTGTTTTAAATTCTGGCAGTATAAAATCATTCACATGTTCTATACAAAACATCTTCACCCTTTCTATGCAAAAGAAATTATATTCTTTAATATTTTAATACATGGGGGTTTCATATGTCACCTTTAAAACTTAGTTCTTGCTCTTTTTACATATAACAAACTGGTACCACTTGTTCAGAGTGGGGCTTTTCTTGTGCCAACTTCATGGATTTACAAGAGCTTTCTGTGCCAAGTTGTCTTAGTGCCTATCTACCCAGAGTGCTCAGGAATTTATTCTCCAGTGTCTGTCTCTGTGATCAGTGTCTGTGCACTGGAAGATTTCTGTCTGTGAAAACAGTCTACTGTGTGCCCTTAAGGTACATGTTTCTTGAGGAATCTTCTAGACAGAAAAACTGATGTAGTGTGGTAAGGGAGGTGCTCACTTCCAAGAACATCAGAGCATAAAATACTGACCTAAAGCTGGATGGATGAGAAGCCAGAATGCAGACAACCCAGCCAATCTTGTTGAAATAAAATGTATCTACATTTTCAAACAGTAAACTTGGAATTATTTCTTAATGGTAATGATGCAATTAGTATTAATACATCTTGAGTCTTGTCATTAGTTTGACGTCCAAATTTAGCCAGTGAGGTAAAAAAAGCTGGTCAGGAGGAATTTTATGTAAAAGTGTCTGTAAAACCTATTAAATGTGTTGTGTTTTTACTCATGTTGGGGAGGCAGTAGTAATGCTGGGTTGGCAGCAGAGAAAGAAATTATTCTCTTTCTGCCCAAATCCTGTTTCTCGTAATTCATTTTAGACTTACTAGTTCACTGGTTGTAAAAACCTGCTGTAGTCAGGAGCTCTGTGTTGAGCACTGAAAATGCTCTGATGCTTATTAGTCACCAAAAATTTTTTAATATGACTATCATCAGCAACTCTGAAGAAACAACAGAACTCTTCACTGGTTTTGTTTGTAGCTCAGTTGAAGTTTTTTATCAGTTTGTTGCAAGGAGTAGGAGACTTGTTTGAGGCTCCAGAGTCTGTGAAAGTTGAGATTTTTATGACAAGCTCCATGGTTTAGTTTGTGTTTCCAGTGACATAACTAGTTAAGTGTAAACCAGATGTGCTTTGAAGTTCATTTCCAGGAATGTACAGCGGACTGTTTCAATTTTTGTTTCTCTGACGTTTACAATGTACACTCACTTTGCTTGAGAGAAAAAAATTTCTGAAACACACCTCAATAAATATCCTCATACGTGGTGAGTTTTATTTTACCATACAAAATAGTGTTGAAATCCATTTGGTTTCTTGCTTACTCTTCTAAAAATTACCATTTAGTATTATTATGAGAAGGTTTAGGGAAACAGTATTTAGAGTTTGTTTACATTGTGCATATGATAATTTTTCACTTGATCCAGCAGCGCACTAATGATGAAATACACTTAATATCATCTTTAATCTTTTTTTTTCCTGGATGGTGATGTAATCCATACGCCATTATCAGTCTACTACTATCCAAATTCATTGGGTTTTGGGTTTTGGGTTTTGTTTTTGGGTTTTGTTTGAATTTTTCTTCTTACTTGGCATAGTGTTAAAGCATATCAAATGCAGAAGGGCCTGGAGTATGGCCCATGAAACCAAGATAGCTGCCTCTACTTTTTAAAAGGTGTTGAACTTTGGCACCTCTCTACTTACTCCATTCTTTGGTTGTAGTTTCAGGGGCATTGGCTTCCAGGTGTGGCCTTCAATATTTTTTATCAGGTTTTGGTTTAAACTCTGAAAATTTGAAACAACAGATGTCTTTTCTTAGAAGAAAATTGATTGTAATCGTACCTTGCTCAATGCCAGGGAAAATTAAAGATATGCATGAAAACCTCATATTACCCCCATAAATGTGACACAATTTGAGTTTCATGCATCTTCTTGAAGTGATGTTTTGGACAGTGGCCCGCATCCGCTTTTTACTTTGTCTTGCACATTGATTGTGTCTGTGCAAACCTGTGTGAGGTCAGCTGCCAGCTGTTAAAACAATGTGACACTTTACATGAAAATCACCCATTTTAAGTTCCTTCACAGATGATGCGTGGTCCCTCGTGGAAATTTCTCTGACATTGCAACTTTGTAGAAGAAGGGAGGAACATTCATGATTGTTTGGACAGGACTACATCACTTCAGTTTTGTTAGTTTATCCTGTCTTTTCAATTTTTTCTCACTTTTTTTTAAAGCTAGACAAACTTCTGAAAGCAAGATGGCAGACGGAGAGGAAGCAAAAGTGTGTCTTTCTCCCAGAACATTCTTATTCAGAGGATTATTTGCCATAAAGTACATACTTAAGATTACTTTTTTGTGTCAGTGTGATTTATGATTTTAAGAACTACTTGGTTTCTCTGCAGAAGCAGCAGAGAATATTCACCACTACCATGTGTTGCTGGCTGGGGAGAGAGTGGGAAGCAACAGAGACAGGGAGCATTTCTTGGGTAATAAAAACTGAGGTAATGGAGTGTAAAATATATTCACAGGGAGGAGAAGGCCTTGGTGCAGAGCAGATAATTGCTGGTGAGGACTTCGGCTTGCCAGCTTGGATGCAGAGAGACTTGGAGCTTATTCTGTCAGAACTAACAATGAGGCACATTGTCCTGACCTGATAAAGCCTCTTAGATTTTACTTCCCTGTATCTGTGTATGATTAATCTGTAAAATGGGCAATCCACAGTTTAAGAATAGGCTTCAGAAACATAAAGCTCTGTGGTTTTTCAGAAAGTTGCTGACAGTCAAAGACAAGTCCTGTTTGCTCTTTGTAGTTAAGTCCATTAAGTAAAGGATCTGTGAAAGCTGACTTTTAAGTTAAGTGCTTGCTTTTGGCATGGAGAGACATCACAGTTTCCAAAGTTTACTGTTTCTGGGCATTTTTCTCTCTCTCTCTCCCACTTTTTTTTTTTTAATAATATATGCATATTAATAAATTATATATATTTAAATACCTATTGCGTCCTGTGATGCACATCTCTAGTGAAATGATGGCTTGATGCATCATATCAAAATAACAAGTTGTAACTCTTAGAAAACTTAAAAAAAAATGCAGAAAATATTTCAATTTGTCTTGAAAATGATCTCTCGATGCTATTAATGTCTCTAGTGGTTATCTAGATACTTCATTAAGTTATAATTAAATTAAGCTGGTTTAATTCGATATTACAAGATATTCCTCAAGCACTGCTAGCAAAAGCAAGCAAGCACTAAACATTTTTTAGTTTTGGCCTGCCTAAGGGAGCTAGTTGGATTAGAATGTATGGCTTGATTCAGGATGCATATAAAAAATTAAATTGGTTGGCTTCAGAAAGAAATGGTGGATACGCATCAACAATTCTTCTTGGAGAGAATTTGTTTGTATTGTTTTTATCTTAAAACTGATTCCCCTTAAAAAAAAAAATCAGCCAATAATGCTATCAGCAGGGGTCCTGTTCTTGCATGTAACAAGCTTAAAAACCACTCAGGGATAATAAACAGGATTTTGGGGCTAAGGAGAAGTACCATTTACAGTATTCCAATTACAACTGCTATTTCTTCAACATTTCCATAACTAGAGAATTGCAGCCAGTATTGTGATATTTTGCTTCTGACAGGGTTTTCTTAATTCTTCTCATGGAGCCATAAATGGCAGAAACAATGAGGGCTTTGTTTGTGCTCTGCATGGTGTGGCTAGGAATGCATTTGCATTCTGTGAAAAAAGAGTTTTGTTTTCTCATGGGACAGTTGTAATTGATGCTTGAGAACTTTATGGCCCCTGGTGTTGGAAATTAACTCTCCTTGTAGAAAAGGGCCATTTAATTAACACTTCCAAACTATGTGCACTTCAAAATACAGGCTACCTGTCTGTTCATGTGTCTTTTGAATGCCTTGCTGGGAGGAGTGGAGGGGCAAGTATTTCATGCAGTCCTCGCCCTTCACAGTCCACAACAGCATTTAGAGAGTATAAATTACTGTGTAATACTTCCCAGAAGCGCTCTGTAGTTCTAATTATGTCTTTTGTTTCTGGATTACAGATATAAATGAATGTGAAAGCAGCCCATGTGTCAATGCTGCCTGCAGGAACAACCTTGGGTCATTCCACTGTGAATGTTCATCAGGAGGCAAGTTGGACCCTACAGGACTGATCTGTATTGGTGGGTATTTCCTCCCTTTATTTTCCCTTTTAATAAGTAAATAAATACACACACACACATATTCTACATATATATAAAAATGTTAGCATCCTTTCAGGATTCTTTTGGAAAAAAAGCAGAATGCTGCAGAGATTTTATTAGAGTAAGAAGCAGCAGTTGCCTGGATGTCAGTTGCCTGCAGGATGTCATTGGCATTATCTTTGAAAACCATTCATTAATGTGGTTTTTTTTGCTTGCCTTCCTAAGAAAATTCAAAAGGGTTTCGGTCATCTATGCTTCGCAGGTGTTCATATGCTGCCATTTTTTCGTATTATTTGTGTAGCATCATTGAAATTATTGTAGGATATGTGTGGTGCTCCAATTCTATTGCAGTGTCATTAATAAGTGGGTGTCATAATTAAGTGGGTGATGCTAATCTTAAATGTTGCTTTTGTTTTCAGATGGATTTGTTTGGTGGTTTTCATTTGAATTTTCTAGTCAGGATTTTTGTAAGGTGCAAAAATGAATGCAAAGACTCGAGCTTCTACTTAATTATGGAATTATTCCATGCCTTAATATGTTTTTTAAGTGAATGTTACTTTTGTGCCTAGGTCTTCTCTTCTATTTCCTTGTAGCACTGGCTGGTGAAGTTTATTACTATTTTTGTAATTTTCATGTTATGGTCATTTCTTGATATAACCCCACTAACCTATGCTTTTTGTACCTCTTATTTTTAATCTGGTATTCTTGCATCCAAAGGGGCCGAAAGTTCACCAAGAGCCTAATTTTAACAGTGTTTTGGATTTACTTTGCAAGTGGTTTTCGTTGGATTGTTTACAGTATGAGGTTCCATTTGGCCTGAATAGCAGTGATAAATAACATAAAATATAAACAAAAAAACTCAGCTGAATAGTCAGATACAAGCTGAAGAACAGGATCCAGCTACATACTGTGAGCCTTACCATTAGTTTTTCATGTTGATAAAAATTGGCTCGGGAATCACGTTCTTCCACTACAAGTGTGAATATGTTAAGACAGAAGAATCAGAAGTAGAGCATGCAAGACATACAGATTTTTACTGCTAGAGCCCAGTTTTTTCCACCTTGGCCAAAATTTCACTGGCATTGGAAGCAATGAGAGGAGGGCAGGTAAGGTTATTGAAAAGTGAGTGTGGGGCTGCGGATTCCAGGTGGCTTATTGTGTGGAAAAACTTAAAAATGTTCTTATCAGATGTATGCCATTTTAAATCTCAAATTGATTTTCCTCTATTATCGCTGTAGAGAAAGACTTGTATATTGAATATGTTCGTTCTATTTTTTTTTAATGAGATTGCTTCCATAAAGCACTGTTGTAACAACAGATACCTTATTCCTAAACATAAATGAAAGGCTAAAATAGTATTGAGGTTTAGGGTTATTTGTTTTCTTTGTAAGAATGATCAATGTAAGATAATGACCAATTCTGACAAGTTTGGGGTTTTTTTACTTTCAAATTTGTTCTCATGTCAGAACCAGAATCAGTAACACATTATTCAGCATAGATGTGAGCCATTTGTCTCTTTCTGTGAGTTTTCCTGGGCAGAGAGAAAAATGCCTTGCTCGAATTATTGTCAGAATGCAATTCACAGCATTTGCACTAAGATTAAAAATCAAACCTTCAGCAAAGGAGGGTTGTAAGTTCAGCAATTATAATAAAAAACTTTCAGGAATGATGTTGACATAATTTGCTGGCCCATGGGCAGCTTTTGCAATATTAATATCATGCTCATGGAGGGAAGAAAAAGTGAATTGTTTTTGAAGTATATTTGAAGTATACAAGTGTTTCATTGCTATTTTGGGAATTGCCCATACCTTAGGTATACTTCTATTTGTGCTTTTTGAAATACACACTTTTTTTGCACTTTTTTAAATACATGGTTTTTATGCATATTTTAGTCCAGATTTGTGGAGTTCATACAGTGCACAATAAGTAGGATGCCATCTGCCTGTAGTATGCATATAATCTTCACGTCAGAATCAGAGAGATAAGAGCAACAGAAAGAATGCTTTGATGTTGGATAATAACTCTTTCACCAAAGATTTTTGTCTGGACAAAAGAGACAATGCAAAGTAAGGGAAGAGCCGGAAAAAGATAAGACGAGTAGACTTTGGCAGGACAGTGTGGATGCAGCTAGTGTAAGCAGAAGCACCTGCTAATTTTTGGAATTTAAATAATTTTTGAGACACTGGATTTGATTTTTCTCTTCTATAGAGCTGGCTAGTAAAAGGAAATCATGTTGAGTTCTATATTTATGCAGTTGTTCAAGTATGGAGCTCTGTCCCACATGTTTGAGACCAGTGTTAACCTAAATAATACAACTGTGTTACACTTAACTGTAAATGAAATACCTTGCCCAGTTTCTGGGGCTGATTTCACTCACATTATTGGGTGAGGTTTTTTTGGTTGCTTTAACCAAAGTAAGGTTATGTTCCCTGTAGTCCACATCATTTTTTAACATGACAGCTTGGTGGAAAAGTTGAAGCTGTTTGGAAGAAAATAAGTTGGAATGAATTCTGCCTTAAGCACATTGTTCCTGAGCATGAGGTATTGGTAATTTATCTGGCCTTTTGCACATACAATGCATGTATATCTTAAAACCAAATCTTATTCTCCTTTCATTATTCTTCAAACTAAATTTGTCTGGGTCACTTGCTTAGCTTTGAACTCTGAGTATACACCAACATTTAAACCCTGCCTGGGCTCATCTGCCAGTTTGGGTCTGACCTTACAGGCTGGTTTTGCTGTCTGATCACCAAAGGTTGTTGCCTGTCTCAAGAAATGTACCTTTGAGAGTAACCTTGTAAAGGTAGGGAAGTGTAAAGGTGTTGAAAGTAAAACCTATGAAGTATGTACCTGATTTGAGATCTTAGTACCTTTTCAAAGTGTGGCTAATGCAGCAGCAGAATCCAATCCCTAAAATAATACAGAACGCTCCTACCCACCACATTTGTTTGTTTGTTTGTCTGTTTGTTTGTTTGTTTGTTTGTTTGTTTGTTTGTTTGTTTTAAAACTTCCTTACAATCTTGAAGGCTTCCCTTCAAGAGAGACAAGAACACCTGCATTTCAGAAAGGGTTCAGGCAGTCACCTGGGAAGGGGAGTCCCAGGTTGGGATCTCTGCTTTTGTATATTTTAGATGGATCTGCCACTAGCTGAATTAAATTAATAAATCCACTACAGTGTCTGGAAGACCTCGGCCAACTGTGAGACCTTGCCTCAGGCAGTGTGCTTTGTTGGCCACTTTCAGTGATAGTGCTATCCCTTTACACCAGTTCTTAACTAAAATGTGTACGAAATTACTCTTATGGAAGTTTTTTTCTTTTTAAAAAGAGCCTGTGTTCCCTTGGGACTCTGCCTGCTGGTGTCATGGACATGGCATGCCAGCTCTTCTGGCTGTGACAATTCTGTATTGTTTCTGCTTTCTGTTCTGCTGCAGACAGCCTGAAGGGGACTTGTTGGCTTAATATCCGAGACAGCCACTGTGAAGTCAACATCAATGGTGCCACGCTGAAATCTGAGTGCTGTGCTACTTTAGGAGCAGCTTGGGGCAGTCCATGTGAACGGTGTGAATTCGGTATGCTCCAATATCCTGCATCTTTTGGGAGAAGGGAATAAGTACCAGTAGTAGATTTTTAAAATCTCTGTGTATATGTTAAAAAACCCAAACAAAACAACACCCCCAAGAAACAAAACAAACAAACAAAAAAAACCCCAACAACCAACCAAACTGAACACAAACTACCAAAACCAACCCCTCCCCCAAAAACCTATGAAAAGAAGTTGTCCTCTTTAGAAGTTACCTATTTTAGACTTATAATCTCTACCATCAGAGATCATTCTAATAACTTCGAAGCATGCCAGGAAATAACATGTGAATAAACCTCTTAATGGCTACCTTATGTTTCATCTCCACAAGGACTGTGTATTGACTGGGATAGCGAGGTAAAAGACTAAAACAGTAAAGTGAAATATATGGTAAAATTCTGGATGACTTTTTATGTTGTGGGCTGTTAACACTTTTTCCCAGCTCTTTTCAAACATGTAGCTTGTGTACCATTATTTATTGCAGAAATAGTATTGCTGTTAGGTTGCAGGGCTAGTTATGGAAGCTGGAAGCAGCAATGCTAGCTGTACTCTAGTTTATGGCAAAAAAACTGATCCCCTTAAGGTTTGAAAAATGCCACTGGCAGCTGAACTAGTGTCAAGATGTTTTAGCCTCTAATGTTTAATTGGAACAGTAACTGTAGGCGCATGTATCCCCCCTAACAAGCAGAGTGCAAGCAGCATCCAGCAGAGCTCTTAACTGTGCAGTGCAGCAAAGATATTCCTTTGGAGTTCAGGAAGCAGCATGGCCACGTTAGACTGGTAAAACTGATTAAAACCTAATCAGTCTAGACAGATAATTAGCTCAGATTGGGTGTGTTTGAGCCCTGAATGTCCTATTCTGCAACTAGTTAAATTACAACGAGCTCTCAAATCATTATGTGATGCTACAGTTTACATACATCTCCTAAAGTAATCTCGTTGCTCAGATCCATTATTAAGCTTTGGTGGGGGAAAAAAGCTGATAGTTGACATTACTACAATTTTAAATGTTCAGGCCTCTTGAAGGAATTTACTTTTTAGCTACATGTGAGTGCAGAGACTGATCTGATTAGATGCTGATCATTTCACTAAGGAAAGCACATGAGAAAGTAATGGTAGTCTAAGATTTAATTTTCTCAACTATTCACTTAGTTTAAACAGCATGTATGAGTCAATGCTTTTCTTGATGGAGACTAGAGCAGTCCCCACCTTACACAGTGAAATTATTAGCAAATTCTGAAGATACATGTATTTTTAAATTTTCTGCTCCTGCCTTCCTATCATTCTAAAGCAGTAACAATATCTTTCTGGCTTGATTTCAGACACAGCTTGCTCAAGAGGATTTGCCAGAGTGAAGGGTGTTACCTGTGAAGGTGAAGTTTTTGCTTCTTACTCAAGACATCATTCCGCACCACGCCCCGCCCCCCACCCCGCCCCTTTAAAGATGTTATAAAAGGACATTTATTGTGTTGTTTCTTTCCTGTCACTTAAAATTCTCCATAAAGCTGTAGCTCTCCCCTTGGAGTCAGTAGGTAACTGAACTCTTTGTGTCCTCGACAGATGTAAATGAGTGTGAGGTTTTCCCGGGGGTTTGTCCCAATGGGCGGTGCATCAACAGCAGAGGCTCCTTTCACTGCGAGTGCCCCGACGGACTGACCCTGGACGGCACAGGGCGAGTGTGTTTGGGTAAGACCGCACCCTACTCTCACAGCTGTGTCCCACAGCTGTCCAAAATCGTTCTTCAAAGGGCTTGAAAGAAAGAGTGCTTTATTTCTGAATTATCCCAGTTAATGTGCCTGCTTAGATATCAAATATCTGTGCCAGTTCAGAGAAGAAGCTGTTAATTCCTTCGAGGAGTGAGTTTGTTTTGAAGCTTGTTTTGCCCTCAGTGCAGTCAGTAGGCTGTGCTATTGTTCTTTCCCTGCTCTGACTCCTATTCAGGAACAGCGGTGTCCTGGGTAATGGATGATGAGCACAAATATGCTGGTGTAAATTTGTCTTTTTTTCACTGCACAGGCCAGTGTGTGATTCTTTTCCTGACATTCGGGTACACAAGTACAAGATTTCGCCTGCACACTTGGTTGATTTGTCTTCTGCTTGACCTGCTTTGCTGCTAATGGGATGGACCCTTGAGTATAATAACCATAATTAACTTCTCTGGAAACCCTATTGTATTCTCTTACTAACTAGTGTTGCAGTAAATGTAGCAACAGTCAGCTTTTTTATTTTTAGTCTGTACTCACTGCACTATTAAATTAATTCAGTAACATAAATATAGGGAGGAATTTTTTTTTAACCATTTCATTTTTTTCTTTTTTTTAACCATGAGAGCCACAAAAGGGTCATTACATGTGATACCAGGCCAGAATACCTGGTAAAATAAGGAAATAAATATGTCTGTCCCATCAAATAAAAGGATCATTTTATAAGTGAGAATACTTGGTACAGTAAAAAAATTCATATGTCTGTCCTGTCAAATACACAAAGAATCCTAAAAAGCACAGTCATATGAGGATAAGGGTGTATCTTGAGATTGGGAGACGACAAAAGAAATTCTTGTACTTTTATGTGGCACAAGAAAGATGAAGAAATTTAACTATAGTGTAATATTAGCAACTTCAAATGACTGAACATTGTGCAGAAATGCAGACTCTTGAGCAGGAGCTGAGCATTAATGTGTGCTTGTGTTCTGCCAATTGACAGGGGTGATTTAAAAAACACAGACACCAATGGAAAGAATGGCGTTACTTTACTAAGAATATAAAGGCAACACAAAATTAAAATAATACATTTAAATAAAACTACATGCTTGGCTTTAACAACAAGCAAAAGTAAGCAAAGTAGTGCACCGAATTGTTACTATATGAGAGACAGGGTAGTGATTGAGAAGGATATATCACCTGAATACTTTGCCATCATCCAGATCCTCAGTTGCTGGGGAGCCTCATTCACAGCAAGGACCTGGGGAACCCTTCCCAGCAATTGGACAATCCTACACGGTGTGT
Organism: Illadopsis cleaveri; assembly: GCA_013399915.1. Lineage (NCBI taxonomy): Eukaryota > Metazoa > Chordata > Aves > Passeriformes > Timaliidae > Illadopsis > Illadopsis cleaveri. The sequence goes on from VXBB01010739.1 coordinate 60,604, forward strand.
CCACCTGTAGCTGAAGTCTCCAAATTAGCCCTGAAAGTAGATCCAGGTTTTATAGGTCCAAATCAAGTCAAAGTGACTTGATTACATTTTTAGCACAGAAACTCCTGGATCTGATGGTACACGTCCCGACCAGCAGGGGCCAAGGCTTGGCCAGGGCGCAGGCCTCGCCTTGGAGGGTTTCCCCAAAAATACCCTACAAACAGGCCTCTATTCATGAAGAAACTGGTGCATTTTGCAGCCCTATGTAAAAACATAGGCCAGACAAAAATAAGGGAATAAAAAGTGGTTATATTTATTAAAGAGCCTTCAGGTACACTTCAGGCAGACAAAGCCCCCCAGGGACTACACCTGAAATGGACAACAGGTCAGGGGTTTTCACAGTTTTATAAGTTTGGTCCATTTGCATATTGGGAGTTAATGTTCCAGCTACAACCTCAGGTAATGAAGTAATTTACCCCAAGTTTGCTCCCTCTCCAACTGTTGTTTACACTTCTGGGCCTGGGACAGTGAGGTGTCCTTGATTCCCAGGCCTAGAGGGGAATTGTTTTGTCTGACCAAAATGGGAAAGCAGTAGCTGACACTGTATATGGAGTTTAGAGTTACACACTAAAGAATTTCAGGATTATATAAAATAAATAAGTATATGAAAAATGTACAAGGAAAAGTTCTAAGGCAACAGTGGCAGTTAGGAAAGTTTCAGAAAGTGATGCATTTTTTGTAGATAACTACACAAGGTTATACAGAGCTATCATAAGCATCTTTGTCATCTCTTCATAGCTAAATAATATTGGTGGTGTTAACCACACATTACCCAGGAATCATCATGTATGTCAACGCAGGCTGAGGCCTGCTGCTCAGGCCTCAGCACATTGTGCCTGAGAAACAGCTGAGAAGATGGATAAATGCCTGTTTGTTGTTGTGCAACACAGATATTCGCACGGAGCAGTGCTACCTGCGGTGGGAGGAGGAGGAATGTGTGCAGCCCGTGCCCGGCAGGCTCCGGATGGATTCCTGCTGCTGCGCTGTGGGGGCCGCCTGGGGCTCCAGCTGCGAGCGCTGCCCCATGCCCGGCACCGAGGAACACCAGGCCCTGTGTCCCAGGGGCCCTGGCTTCTCCAACAGGGGGGATGTTCTCACAGGCAGGCCGTTCTACAAAGGTGAGCGTTCATTCTTGTTCCTGAGGGTTAATTGTGGGTGCATCCAGGAGGGTATCCTGAGGAAATTCCAGGGTTTTAGGCTGCTTGTTACATGCTTGAGGGATGGGATAAAGGCATTTGCCTGAAAGATCTATCTGATGGTACTGATGCCTTAGAGTGGCTGCCTAGAACAGAGGCAAGACAAAGTGAAGAGAATAAAGTGGGTATTTACTGAAGGCTTCAGTAGGTACACCTTGGGCAGTCAGAAGCCTCTGAGAGAGGCTACACCCAAGATGGGCAATGGTCACGAGATTTTCACACAATTAAAAGTTTGGTAAATTTATGTATCGAGGGTTAATCCTCCAATTACAGTTTCACGTAAGGAAGTAATTTTCTGCAAGTTTGGCCTCCCCAGTTCACTGTTGTTTCTGTTTCTCGGGGCCTGAGACAGTAAGCTGTCCTTGAGTTTCAGGCCTAGAGAGGAATTGTTCTGCCTGAATAAAACGGGAGAACAGTAGATGACAGGCTATGGAGTTTTAGAGTTATACATTAAAGCAGTACAGGATCTGAAAAATACAAAAGCTAAATCCTAAGGCATCAATTCTAGTGTCCAAGGATTAATTATGGGTGCATCCAGGAGGGTATCCTTCAGAAATTGCGGGGTTTGAGGCTGCTTGTTAAGTGTGCTTGAGAGATGGGATAGAGGTATGGTACAGATGGGGAACACCTCTGCTTTCATGGGAGCTTGAGAGCAAAAGGTGCAAAGTCTGAATTGGGTGAGGTGAAGAAGGAAGTCCCTGAAAGGAGAGGAGCTCTGAATTATGAGAATAATGCAAAATGTGCACGTTTTTTAAGGTAATGCTTTGCAGGGAGTGAACTGAGTGTCACATTGTCTGTGAAATCAGTTATTTCAGATGTAAACATGAAATATTACTAAAATTTGATCAGGGCTCTGTGGGAGATTGAAGAAGGATGAGTTCATTCTCTGGTTTGCAAAATCAGCAAGTAAGGGTATCTGTTGTGTTATGATCACAAGGGCAGTGACAACAAGGATCTGCATGATAAGGGAGTAAATAAAAACATTATGTCCGTTTTTTGCTAGCTTCACCTCCTGTAGAGCAACAACAAAGCAGAATAGTCTGGAAAATGTTAAGAAGTCAGACCTAAGTTACTTGAGATAGCTAAAATCTGAGAAGAAAAACTGTAATTTTCTGTGTCTGGAAGCTCAGGTGATCCAGAAATTTGTTAGGTTGTGTTTTTGTTTGGTTTTTTTTGTTTGGTTGGTTTTGGTTTTTTAAGGATATTTCCTGAAGCATTTGTCTTGGAATATTTTGAGTTGCTTGAGAAAACTATAACAGATTGGACTTCTGCTTCACCATAAATAAGCTCTGATTTTCAAGAGTCATTAGTCTCAGGCAAAGCTCTTGACTTTCATTGGTGATTTACTAAATAAATAAGGAAAATTACAACAACAGCAGCAATCATTTTGTCAACATTTGTTTAATTTAAAAAACGAATTATTTCATAAATCTTGTCTAGGCAAGATTTTCTGAGATTTTCTGATGTTTGGCTTCCTGTTTCTGTTTCTTTATTTGTACCACTATTGTGTTCCATTAGCAGAAATGCATGGGAGATAAATGTTTATTTCATTGAAGATATTCTCAGTTAAGAACATTGCCTCAGCGAATTATATCACAGAGTGTAGGAAAGGTCATTCAATCTTGTCCTGTGCAAGATCCTTTAACAGTTTATGTTATCTAGCATTGAGGGGAGGTGAAACATTTCACTTGATATTCTAGAAAGGAAAAGTTACCGATTTCAAAACCGAGCTCCAGATAAAACTCTGGCAGTCTCAATTTAAAAACCAAACCCAGTCATCCAGGTAATAGTTGCATATTTTACAAGCTGGCTCAGGAATACCAGGAATATTGGTTGTGGTACAAAGCAAACTTGAGCACAATACACATACCAGAATTTCAACTCAGAGAGTACCACTGAATTTCTTTGACTGCTGATAAACATAAACTTCTAATTATTGGTTTTGATATTTTGAAGCAAAGCAAGCACAAATAACTCAAAAAGTAGGGAAACATCTCACCTCCAGTCAAGTCTTCAAGGATGTCCTCTCTAACCCAAACCCTGCCTTTTATGCTCAATGCAGTTGGTAAGAAGAAAGAGGAAATTCCCATTGATTCCATGTATCTTTGTGCTTAAGAATTTCTTAATTCTGTATTCTTAATTACTTTCTTTGTTTTTATTCCTAGATATCAATGAATGTAAAGTGTTCCCTGGCATGTGCATGAATGGTAAATGTAGGAACACAATTGGAAGTTTCAAATGCAGATGCAACAGTGGGTTCACTTTAGATACAGAGGAAAGAAACTGTACAGGTAAATAAGCCTTGCGTTTTCCACAGTTTAGAATCATGGAATAGTCCTGGTTGAAAACGACCTGAAAAGACCAAGTCCTTCAACCTGTTATGGGGAAAGGGAGCCCATATGAGATTATCTAAGCACCCTATCCATCTTGGGAAACATCCAGTGATGGGGACTCCACTACATCCCTGGGGCTTTTTAAAGGGACTTGCTCTTGTGGCATAGCTTGGTGATCTGGAAGCTTAATGCCATTCATTTTCTTCAGTTGCTAAGAGCTTAATCTTTGGGCAGAATAACCAGCAGTTTCAAGTTTCCCTTTCAGAAACTGATTGTTTAATAAATACAACACTTTTCTCTTTTTATGATTGGTGTTTAAGATGCTGAGATCATGCTGTATCCGTACTACCTGAAAAATCAATAAGGATCACCAGCAAAGCCAAGTTCAACGTTCTGATACAGAGATTATCTTAGTTTATGTTCCGTAGTCTCTAGTCATTGCATTGCCAAATGAATGTACAGACTGCAGGTTAATTTTCATTTGGATTTGATGGCTGAGGACACACAAGGGCACCTCAGCAATACTGACACCAGTGCAACATTAACTCAGGAAGATACAGACACATGTGTTTAATTTAAAAGTTTAGGATTTGTTCTTTACTGTCTGAAAAATCTGAAGATAAGCTTGACAGTTCTGTGGCTGTGAGAACTTGGATGCCTGCGTTGTGGGTGGCTCTGTGCTGAAAATGAAGGAGGTTTTGTTACAACATACAGGCGTCCATGAGTGTGCCTGAGTAATAACTATGAAGTGTGGGTGGTAAGGCATGTTCGTTGAGGTTGGTCTGAATTCTAATGTTGCCCTAACTGGTGATTTCCTTGTTTTTATAGTGATTGCATTGATGAAGAATGCATTTAACAAACTTTATTTCTAAACTAACCAGAATAGGTCAGAAAACTCCCTGCAAAAGTTTTTTTCCCTTCTATTCTGTGGTGATTAAATTATTCCACTGATCAGCTGTAGAGAAACAGGTTTTCTTAAACATATTTAAAATATATATTTATAAATATATTCTCTTTTACTTGTTTTAAATCAGCAATAAATTGTTTTATAAAGCTTGTAAGATCCAAGATATTCAGGAACGTCCCAGATCTGCCATGTATGGGTCTGATACCTCCACACATCTGTGAGGTCTAGTGTCATCACCCAGCAGAAAGCCGCCCATGGGCAATGAATGACACAAAAACCTCTCCTGCAACACTGACCTGTTTCACTGGATCATATCCACATTAAAATACCTCTTTAGATTTCTGACTCACTGCCAGTGTGATTTTAAAAGAGCTCTTCTGTCTTTCCTGCGATGGTTTTCCGCAGTAGGTTTCATTCAAACTTAACTAACAAGACAATTAGTGAACTATAAATCTAGCTTTGATAGGGGCTAATTCCTAATGGAAAGGGTGCGTGTAAGCTTCTAATGCTACTACTGGATAAATATCTTCATAATAATCAAATTATAATCAATGCCACTGTAGCCATGCAATCAGTCCTCTGTAAGAATGGTATCTCAGAATGTCTTACACTTAGTTATTACCTTAAGAATCTAACTTTAAGTTACACTTAATAGAAGCAAACTTGTTACATAGTTTACTATGACCTGAGAGCTCTGAAGACACAGCCTTATAAATCTTCCATGAACTGTTTCACATAATCATATGTTTCTATAAGTAACTATTTTTTCTCTATTGATTTCCGTGCTGTATGTAGTTTCTGTAGACTTAATTTATAGTGATTTTTTTTTTTTTCTGTGAAAAGCAGGATTACCTTAAACCCTGTTTGATTTTTCTGCCTCTCCACTACTATGAAACAGACATTGATGAGTGCAGGATCTCCCCAGACTTGTGTGGAAGTGGTGCTTGTGTCAACACTCCTGGCAGCTTTGAGTGTGAGTGCTTTGATGGCTATGAAAGTGGATTTATGATGATGAAGAACTGCATGGGTAAGTGTTGCCAGGATGCCCTGGAGTCTCCATTTGCTATGCAAAGCCTGGCTGTTATCTGAACTGCCACACTGAACACTTCAGATGTGTCATTATTGTGACTTCATGAGCAAATGAGTCAGATACACAGTTTATAGAGACAGATAACTGAATTAAGTATATAGCCTTGCTTGTTCCTTATGCTGATTACTTCTATGCTTAGGAGACACTTATTCTGTACAGGTATTTTAGAATGGCAGCAACTCTTCACACAATTCATTTAAAATCTGCTAATGGGGCATCCAAATATTTGGTAAAGTTAGGAATAGTAAGCTGGAGTTTCAAAAGCAGTGTCAATCCCTTTTCATTGTTTCTTCTAGGACTCAAGAAATTCTCACAGCATTTCTTGAAAAAAAAATTACAACTCTTTAATCTGTTTAAAGTTGTAAGAATAGGTCTGGAGACACCATAAAGGTGTCCACCCAGCTTAAAAAATCTTGACTTAGGCTCCTGTCACCTTTGCTTGTTCTTCTGCAAATTGTGATGCTTTTAGACTTTCCTGGGAGACCAGAAGCGTGAGTGCATCCTCCACCTTGAACATCCTCTGTTTGTATTTCTCTCCATCCACACCTAGTAGTGTTATCTGGTTTTATCAGGTTTGTGAGTCAAATACTCAATTGGCTTTTATGAGCTGTAGCCAGAATATTTCCTAGCCACACCATGGCATACACAGGAGTTACCAAACTGAGGAGCCATTTAGGTAAAAATCAACATACAAACATCCACCATAACTGCATCCACAGACAAGAATTTCAGTGCATGCATGAATAGGTGCCTGGTTGCCTTAAGCAATTAAAAAAAAAATACATCACATTAATGCATTGTTCCAAAGGGTAATATCCAAAAATTTGCTGCCTTTGCTTGTGTCCCATGTTTTATTGAATATCTAATGTTAAATTATGAATTTCTGGTTTTCTTGAGAGAAAAAACACCCATCTTTAAAGTTAATAAAGATAGACAGTTTTTTGTTTGTCCTGTTATGCAGCATGAGTAAAGGAGCAACATTGTGAAACAATCCTTTTATTTTGTCACTTGTAGACACTGGGAATTGCTTTTCTCTTTGTTGCCTGTTATATATACCCATTTTATATCTGCACATGACGGTTTCTCTGCAGATATAGATGAGTGTGAACGCAACCCTCTGCTGTGCAGAGGTGGCACCTGCGTGAACACTGAGGGGAGCTTTCGGTGTGACTGTCCCCTGGGGCACGAGCTGTCACCATCACAGGAGGAATGCTTAGGTGAGTTTCAGGAAGATAATCTTCAGTTTGAGGAATGGTCATTTCTGCTGTGAAAACTTCCAGTCCCTGGCAAAGGTGGGGTCTTAGGAATCTCTTAAACAAATTAATGCTTCTCCTTTATATTGGTGTCTTCAAATCAAAAACTAAAAGCCTGTAAAATCCTCAGTCCCAGTAATGCTGTTGACTCTGAAAATAAGTGTTTTACAGACTTCTTAAGGGTTATTTAGCAACTGAAAGGGCTGAACTACTCATGGGAGCAGCTTTAATCAGTCACAAAAAGTGTGGAAATTGAATAAACCTGAAAGCCACCACTTTGCAGTATTACCTGTCATTCTCCCTGGAACCTGAGCTGTTAAAGCTGTTAAATATTCTGAAGTGCAACTGATATGAACTTGATTCTTCTCCAGATGTAAATGAGTGCTCGTTGAGTGACAGTCTCTGCAGAAATGGCAAGTGTGTGAACATGGTTGGGACGTACCAGTGCTTCTGTGACTCGGGATACCAGCCCACTCCTGACAGACAGGGATGCACAGGCAAGTGTTGTGCACCTACACGTGGGAGTTTGTGCTTCAGCTGCATTATTCCATCTGTCCTTGCTTTTATTTAATTTCACACCTTCCTTTTGAAAATTAGCAGGGCTGTTTTCTCATGTGCTTTGAGCCTTATCATGAGCTATTGTGAAAATAGAAATACAGAAATATAAAGGAATATAAAGAAGGTATAAAAAGATGGTTGCTGTAGTGAACTCTGCAGAATACTTTGAAACTGTACTTACTGTACTACTCCATTAAAATCAGAGGTTTGAGCTAACAATCAGAAAAGACACCTACAGTTTTTGATCAAGAAGAAAAGCCCCATGCCTTGCTGATTTATCTTTCACTTTTTTTTCTCCTTATCATATACATCTCTTAATTCCTTCACTATAATAACACTGCATTACGTAGTTGCCACCACATGAACTCCTTGCAAAGGCGTACAGCAGTACTGAGAGGTTTTTTTATTTGCTTGTTATGGTTCTCTACAAATATATATGTATATATATATATGGTTCAAATACAAATTTGTGCTACGTTTCAAGCTTTAAGTTTCTCAGGGTTTCCCTTTTTTTTCTTTCAAAACTTTGTTTCTTGAGCTTTTTTTCACACCCCTAGCAATACACAGGAACAAAAACAACATTTAATTTAGCCACTTGCTCCCACATGTGAAAAAGCAGTTGAAAAAGGGAAAAATGAACAAAATACAAATCAGAGACTGTAGAATGAGAATAAACATTTAGAATGAATCCACTGATAAACTTCTTTATGTAAAATGTAAAGGGAATATTTTTTTTTTTCCTTAAAGAAGTAGACTTACTGCTACCAATGTTGCTTCCCCAGATATTGATGAGTGTATGATAATGAATGGAGGCTGTGACACCCACTGCACTAACTCAGAAGGCAGCTATGAGTGCAGCTGTAGTGATGGCTATGCTCTGATGCCAGATGTCAGGACATGTGCAGGTAGGTTTTTACACCTGAAAAGCTCCAGCATCATATCTTTCAGCCAAAATTTTTCAGCCCATCCATGTCAGGGTGACAGAATTATTATCTGCTTTTCCCGCCCCCCCTCAGATATTGATGAATGTGAAAACAATCCAGATATCTGTGATGGTGGACAGTGCACTAATATCCCAGGGGAATATCGCTGTCTCTGTTATGATGGATTTATGGTATCTGTAGACATGAAAACTTGTGTTGGTAAGTAACTCTGTGCACCAAATTTAGTGCAAGTCTTTAAAATCCTGCAGCTTTTGTTTCAAGATGTTCTTTCTACTTCATCCTTGAAAGTGGATATTGAAATTATATATATTATAAAAAATAATCTGTATGCCTTTTGGTAAGTCGTTAACAATGAACCAGGTTCCACAATTAAAAAACATTGGGGTGATTTTACTATAATGGGACATGTGTACTGAGAAGGGATTTGTTGAGGGGTTCAGAAGGGAGCACTTCAAAAACTATTCATTGGAAGAAAATTATGATCACGAATATGTTTTAAGAAAATTATTTTAAGTGATTCTTGTAACAAAAATTTTGTTTCATATTCTTTTGATTAGCATTCCAAGAGAAGGTAAAAATAAATTGTATTTGTTTTACCACAAAACAGTGGTATTTGGACTACACATTTATCCTTGCTTGTTTTGGGGAATTTGCAGAATAGAACATCTGAAATGTATTATGACCTCATATAGTTGGTATTTTCACCTGAAATAAAGTGTTCCAAAATGACAACAGTGTCCAACTAATAATTAATTTATAATCACCTACAGATGTGAATGAATGTGATTTAAACTCCAGCATCTGTGTGTTTGGGGAGTGCGAGAACACCAGAGGCTCCTTCATTTGTCACTGTCAAGTTGGGTATTCAGTCAAAAAAGGAACCACAGGGTGCACAGGTAAAACAGATTGCCAGTGAATGTGTCACATACTTTGGTTGGCTTCCAGGTAAAATAAATGCACTACTGTTCACACACAAGGGAGAGGTTGGTGTCTGTAGGTATTTATATATATGTGTGAGTTTCACATCTACTAGCATGTGCCAGAGTTTTAGAGGTTCCTTCACCAGTATCAATGGGCTGGGGACCCATTACAAACTAATTTTAAAGATTTTATCAGCACAGGTTGTGTGAACACCCATGTTACAGAACATGGCTTGGGGTGGCAGGGCTTGCAGTTGTGTTGGAAGTATTTTATTAGTGCTTATTTGTCACATAAGCACTAATGGAGGATGGAGCATCATGGAGGATGAACTCATCTCAACTCAAGCTGCAGCAAATGGCCACGTGGTCTAACAAAAAAACAAGAGGGAAAACAAAAATAAACAAAAAGTCCTTCAACCTTTGCCAACAATTTTTAAGGTTCTGTAGTCACTCATAATCATGCTACAAGTTCCTGTGATATTTAAGCAATACCTTTTCTTCTGCATGCTCTCAAGAATCCAGGCTCTTCCAGAAGAAGCTGATAGAATTTCTCCAACAATTTCATGTTTAGGAATCTGTTCTATAACTACTACAGCTCTGGGTGTAGATTCTTTTTATAACTGAGAAGTGGCTGTTCACCCAAAGGCCTCATCCCAGTTTTAGATATTAAAAGATCAGCATATTTCTGGAAAAGACCATTAATATCAAGCTGAAAAGCAGTTGTAGGAAGGTCAACTGATTCTTATGTTTACAAACAAAGAGCAAAAATAAAATGCAATTGTCACTCCTTTTTACTAATACAAAATATTAAATAGCTAGCTTGAATTATTCTATGTTCTTAAACATTTGTTTTTTAAAGGACTGCAAACCCTCACAGTGGAAATATGTAAAAGGAGCAGAATTTTAAATATTCTGATGTAAATACTGATAGCTTGTTTTGTGCTTGTAGATGTGAATGAGTGTGAAATCGGAGCTCACAACTGTGACATGCATGCCTCATGTGTCAATGTGCCAGGAAGTTTCAAATGCAGTTGCAGAGAAGGTTGGGTTGGAAATGGCATTAAGTGTATTGGTAAGTACATGGAAAATAAAGATCTTTTCTCTTTTCCCCCACTCTTTTTTTCCCCCTGAAAGCATGTAATGTGACTGTGTGATTAGTTCTTTAGAAACAAAGAACTATTCTTCTGTTTGCTGTAGGCTGTGGATAGAAGGGTATGAAAGATTCTTGTGTTTCACAGATTTGGTTTTTTAAGAAAAAAAACCATTTTACTATCTCAGAAACTTAATGCTTAACATCTTACTGAATTAACTACTTATTTTACAAAGTTTGTATACAACTGCTACTAAAATGTGCAAAAAAAAACCACCCAGAAATTAAATAGATCTTGTTTTATTGTTTCCTGTCGGTAAGATATTTCCAGTCCTTCGAACATTTTTGTTAAATGTCATGTAATAGATCTGGTTTATAGAGCCTGATATAAACCAGATTGGGACTGGAGGGGTGGGAAACCTGCATCTGCATTTGCTGGGCTGCTGTAGTTTTGTATGTTTCTTGCCTTCATGTCTCAGTTTGGTGCATAAAAGATTGTAATACTTGCATTTTGTTTTCAGAACATTTTGGGATCTATGGAAGAGGAGCTTCATTTAATGATTAGGCTTTATTGATGTAATGTGCTAAAAATTTTTTCTATATTATGAGATTTCTCTTTTTTAAATTATTTTTCTTCTTTTCTTTTTTTTTTTTTTTCTTTCATGCATATTAACATCCAAGTGAATAGCTTGCATCAGCTCTCATGGGGTTGCATTGTTTTCAGTTTCCTCTATTACTTGAGGAGGCTTTCTAAATAAGTTGCAGCTTTTTACCTCACTACATTTCTTTGGTTCAGTTTTCTTTTTTTAAAACTAATTTTGAATTTAAGCTCTTTAACAGGACATGAACATCCAAGTAATGAGTCAGCTGAATTTCATCTGTTGCTCAGAAATATTTTACCCAGTCTCACATGTTTTAATTTAAAGGAAGACTTATTAGAGTGGAGTCACTATAGATTAACCCTGTATCATCTAATAGTAAATGTGTGTATTTGTGGAGACATAAATCATGTTTGCAGTGGTGCTGGTTATCTTGGCAGTTAATTGCCAGCCAGTTTACTAATTGCTGTGCTGCTGCCTGCACTTTTTGACCCGATGTGCAGATCTTGATGAATGCTCTGATGGGACGCAGCGGTGCAGTGCCAATGCCCAGTGTGTGAACAGCCCGGGCTCCTACCACTGTGCCTGTGCAGAGGGATTCACTGGAGATGGCTTTACCTGCTCTGGTAAGGAGTTTGGTGACACCTGACTTGTCCCTTGTTGTTCTTCTCTTGTATGGAACCTTTGTGAATTAGGCCTAAGCCCACAGTGCAAGACAATAAATGTGAAAATGTAATTTAAGATCAAGATGCTTCCTGTCTGCATAAGAAATGGTGTCAATCCCAATTTTTCTTTGGATTTGTGCGCCACTGGGTCCATTTCCTGGGGGAAGTTCCTGTCTGCTTCTTCTTCCTCCTCCTCGTCTTCATGCCAATTATTTTGAACATGCATGTCCTGCTTGCAGCAGTTCCTCTAGTCAAGAACACCAAATGCCAGCTCTGTTACATTTCCATTCTCTGGCATTATTTCTCTCCCCATCACTCTATTAGTAGGACAGTATGTGATCATTAACATAGAACTTTATAAAAAGAGAAACAAACTGCTGTTAAAAAACATTGCCCATGATGTCCACATTTAAATTTGTAGGTGAGAATGGACATTGTTATTCACACAGCAAGTAACTCAAACTGACATGTATTATATAGAGTATAAAGATTTCATATTAAATATTAATTACTGTGTCTTGGGCTACTCTGGACTTTATCACTTACAGAGTGGAGATGCAATATCTCTGCTCTCAACTTTTAACACGTGCTGTATTTTGTCAGCACATTTAACAATCTGAAGAAATGCATCCGAATGATAGTAAAATACCTAGAAAACTACTGTGAATTTATTCATTATTGGCTAACTGGCTAATAAAAAATAAAAATTAATTTACATCTTAGAAACAAGGTTTTCTGATCAGTAGTGTAACCTTTTTTATTTGAGGATAAAGACCTTCAAATATGACTTCGTTTTTGTATTTCAGGTTTTTGGTTCATGAAAAAAAAAATATATCCCTATTTTGAGCTTCTGTGTGTCTCTAAAAATCAGATGTAATACTAATTATGAACTAATAAAAAGAAGAAAGCATATAAAATTTTTTTTGGGCCATCATAAGCATACCTCACGAAATTATCACTTCTTACGATGGCTATGCCCTCCCTTGCCATTCTGTTTCTTTATAGCTCTTTTGGGGCATACTAGAAGAATTCCAGGTGTACAAGCAATACTTGTAATATTCCTCACCCTCGAAGAATATTTTCAAAAATGAATAGAATAAAAATTTTCTATGTATGATTTAGGAAAGCTTGCCTTTTGAATGTTTTTTCTGTCAGAATAGCACAGCAATATATACTAAGAGGCAAAGTTTTGACTTTTTAAGCAAGGTATTTAACTTATTTGTCAAGATCAGTAGTACTGAGTCTTAAAAGCTTGCATGATTTAAAAAAAAAATCATCTGTTAATGGAAAACAAGGAGTAAGGAGTAGTGGCAAGGTGAAAGGAATAATTCTGGAAACTGTGCTTGCTTTTCTGCACTCTTTCAACTCACTTCAGGTAAAAAAGTTTGGGTATAAATGTTCTGTTTATAACTTCAGTGCTCAACAGCACTATTATTTTGAACATCAGGATATATTTACATGTATTTTTGCTGGTGAAACATGTAGTTTCAGGGAGGTTTTCCTGTCTTCTGCAGATGTTGATGAGTGTGCAGAGAATGTCAACCTGTGTGAAAATGGGCAGTGCCTGAATGCCCCCGGCGCCTTTCGCTGTGAATGTGAGATGGGGTTCACTCCTGCCTCTGACAGCAAGTCCTGCCAAGGTGAGGCCACTGCTGCTGCTGCCTCAGCCTTTGTTCTCTGAGTTTGGGTTGGCTGCTCTAAAGCAAAGAACAAACAAGAGGACCTCAACCTGGAAGCAGAGAAAGCACCACATGTTTCACATACAAGAAATTTCTTCAATGTGAATTATGTTGAATGGTTGCTTTCATCTTTTTTATGATGTTTTCCTGGCCTTCATCCATAAATCCAAGAGTAGAGGTTGGCCTCAACAACTTTGTAAAAATTTTTTTTAAATTCCTTTTTGTCTCTATTGGATAGTGTGTGGAAAATCCTGTGTTAACTTTCTAGTCCAGTTCAACTTCTATTCCCTATTGTGTTCTTGTACCTTCTGTTGTTACTGTTTAATAGGACTGAATAGTAGATGATTTTAGCTGGTGCCCCCAAACTTCTAACTTACTTCATATTTAATGGTGGAAACCACATAACATCTTTGGAATTTAAAATTCTTAGTGAGATACGAAAAACAGTTTTCAAAATTTAATCTCTAAGATATTCAGTCCAAAACATGGCATATTCTAACATTCAGGTGTACATGTATGAGTCAGACCTCAGAATAATTCAGATGCATCTGAGGAATTACCTGTGCCACTGCATAGTCAGATCTGTTAATCATTATGAAATATTGTCAAGCATCTTTTACTAAATTTCTTGGTGCAGCTCAGTTATGTTGCAGTGGTGCTAATGGTGTAATAACAATCCCCTAATAGATCCAATCTATTCCAGCCAACCGATGTTTTGAAAAACAATGTAATTCTAAATTTTGGGTCAGTATGTTGAAGGATTTGTGTCCAACAATTGAAGTATTTTGGAGAAATGCTTGATATATTACTGTGATTACAGCAGAGATCCGAAGGCATTCCATTGATTAAATTGTCCTGTTGGAGAACTAAAGTATCTGGGTGCTGAATTCTTGAAAGAAGTTAGCATTTATTTCTCTGATTTTGAACTTTATATATTAATCTGTCCTATGGTAAGGAGAGTCCTTGACTGATTTCTGCATTCAGGGGGAAAAGCCCAGTCTTAATTTAGTGAAATAATTGTAATACAAATTGTTATTCCACTTTCTTTAGAAGTCCCTTGAGATGTCAGTACATTAGCTTCTCAATGACCTAATTTGGAGGTCATTCCATGGCTGTACTCCAGAGTATTTAGAAATTTTATTTTCCCGATGAAATTGACTCAGGACTTTTGGATGTGAAGCATTCATTTTCCCTAAAAAATGTGTTACTCAAATTGCCCTCTTAAGTTAACCTTTCTCATATGTTGCTATAAGGAGGCATTTTGTCACTCTCAACCTCTGGCTGAGGTAATCCAGCCAGGTTGAAAGTAGATATTTTATTACTGTAATAATTTTAATACACCTTTTGTACATCTTGTGCAAAATTAGTTCATCAGCAGAGCACTGTACTGAGAATTTCAAATCAAGATTTGGCTGTGCTTTGTAAAATGATATTAATCTTTTTCCTGTCTGTGCTAAAAATAATTCAATAATATGTGACAAAATTGCATTTGCCTTTTCCACAGCTGCTTTATTCTGGCAACATAGAAAGTCTTGCTGTCTTGAGAGTACATGAAGGGGAGTTTTTTCCACTCTTATCCTACTTAGTTTCAACTCAGAAGTCTTTTACGGTTTGTGCCTAAAACCATTGCTTTGCAGTCTGTGGTGTTAGTGTCAACTCCTTTCTGCACTGCAGCTCACAAAGTCATCCAGTTTTCTATCAGTGTCTTTCAACTTGATCTCATCTTCAGTTTAGATGAGTATGCAGGCAGTCCTTTAGATGCATTTTAGCTCATCTGTGTGTAGTTACTACATAACTATTTCAATGTGGGCTTGAAAAAATCATAGATAATTCTTACTTCCTATATTGCTATTTTCCCTGTATTCTTCCTCCAAGGAGATAGGACTGTTGATGCCTACACACTCTCTTTCTTCTTATTACACTTTCTTTACAAATTCACAAATACAAATTTTGTGTAGTATTCTACACAAACTCAAAAATGTTAGTTTTTAAAATATTTTGCATGTGTCTCCTTTTTCTTTTATAGTGGTATGACACATAATAACAACAACAGCAATAATAATAACAATAATGTGGTAATGCTGTGTAACTTTCTGGTTTTAATATATTCCTTCAGACACCGATGAATGTTCCTTCCAGAATATTTGTGTGTTTGGCACCTGCAATAATCTCCCAGGAATGTTTCGTTGTATCTGTGATGATGGCTATGAACTGGATCGAACTGGGGGAAATTGCACAGGTAAATCACTGCTTTTCAGACATACATCAGCAAAAAAGGGTGGCTTCTAAAACATGCAGATGAACAAAGTTTATTTGTAGTCGTTTGGTGAATTATTTGTAAAACTCCTTCAATTTCAGCTAAAATTCACCTGCATTTGAAACTTTCTTGCTTTGTTGTCTTGGAAAGTAAAATTATTCTTTTCTATCCAATGGGCAGATTTACGAATGTGGGTTTCCTATTTTAGATATCGATGAGTGTGCTGATCCCATTAATTGTGTTAATGGCCTTTGTGTAAACACTCCTGGGCGATATGAGTGTAATTGTCCTCCAGACTTCCAGCTGAATCCTACTGGAGTGGGTTGTGTGGGTAAGTAAAAGCTTCCTGAAGTATCACTTTAGAAATCACTGCCTTTATGCAAATAAGATAAAGTACTGATTCCACAACTCTGCATATCCTGTTATATACCTTTTTAGTGTTATGTCTCTCAACATCAGTAACTGTCAAAGTTCTTGAAGTGCCAATGACTTGAATAGCAACAGTGTTACCCGAATTCCTTCTTCTAGGTTTGAAATTACAGATGAATGCCTGCTGTTCTTTGCCTGGATAATGGTGTGCAGCTGTAACCATGTGTGCTTTTTACGTAGATAACCGTGTGGGCAGTTGCTACCTGAAGTTTGGACCAAGAGGGGACGGGGGGCTGTCCTGCAACACTGAGATTGGGGTTGGAGTCACTCGTTCCTCATGCTGCTGCTCGCTGGGAAAGGCTTGGGGGAACCCCTGTGAGACTTGCCCCCCTGTCAACAGCAGTAAGGAAATGTTCTTGTGTTCCCTTGGTGCTGCCATATTTTAGAAGGGATGGAAAAAAAATTTACAGTCTTTTACTCTGTTGCTGTACATTTGTCATTAGAGTCAATTTCCCTGCCACTGTCAGAGGGGCAGAGGTGCAGAGGTGTGGACCTGAGCATCACAGCCCTGACCTTTAGTCTTCTGTGACTGACTTGGTGCCTGTTCTCACACTACTAAATCAATGCTACCCTTAGAAGGCGCTTCCCACTGGAGCAGGTGATACTTAAGGTAGTTTTGGGCACTTTATTTTGCTCTTACTTTCCTCCCATTAAAAAAAAAAAAAGAAGAAGAAATTTGGAGATAATAATGGAGTAGAGTGCATACATCTACTGGGCATTTTTGCTTAGCAGCTTTAAGCTGGTAGGGAAATAAATTAATGCTGCTTAGAACTCAAATCATGGCTTTAATTTGGAGGGCTTAGTTGTTCTCCAAAGAAGAGTGTTAATAACTGTTGTGTTTTTATGTCTAAGTCACACTTGACTACTTTCAAAACTGTTATCTAATGAAAGTTATCACCTTTGTAGAGCTTTGGAGGTCTTTAATGAATAATGCAACACAAATGTCGAGTGTGTTGTTCTTTACAGCCTCATAGTAGTAGGAATTCCAAGTTTAACACTTAACCTTTATCAGTGGCATACTGACATTTCTTATTAAAGAACTAATCAAAAGAGAAAATACGTGCTTCTGTAAGGATACATTATGGAAAAACCAATATTGTGCCTGCCTTAAGATTATCTGAGGTTATGGCTATAAAAGAAAGCAGAACTCCTAATCTTACATTGGTTTTCTGTTAATCTAGTGCATATGTTTTATTTACTGTGAATAGGTCAAAAAAGTAGAAACCAAATCACTGTAGGGAAGAACAGCCATTAAAAACACAAGCGATATTTTATGATTCCGTTGTCATAATTTTATTTTTTATCAGACTGTCAGACTGACATGTTGTCTCTTGTTATACTTTAGCTGAATACAATACTCTCTGTCCAGGAGGAGAAGGATTCAGACCAAATCCCATCACTATTATTTTGGAAGGTGAGTTTTTTACAAATGACTGTGATGATAATAATGATAATGATAATTATAATAATAATAATAAAGGGATCATCTTTGAGGAGGAACTGCATTTTTCAGAAGTCTTTATATTTAGTGCAAATCAAAAACCACTATGAATGAGAATTGGGAAACAATATGAAAAGGCACACAGCAAAAGAATATTGAAGAAGTCCAGCGCTATTTCAGTAGGAAAACAATCTGGTGCATACCTTTTGTGTGCTTCCTTACTTTAACTGGATTTCAAAATTGGGCCCTGAAGGGTAAATCATTTATGAAAATTACAGCTCATCAGCAGAAGGTGCAAATGTCAGGAAATATTCATCAGACAAAGCAGGTCTCATTCCAATAAATGGACAGGAGTGAGGAATTAGATGCCAAATTCCTGCAAACAGCAGTGGAACATTGGGCTTAACAAGCTGGAACTGCTCCTTAAGGGATGTTTGAATGGAAGAGAATGAGCATCTTATCCATGCATTCCTGGAGTGCAATTTAGAAGCAAAAAAACCTCGGAAAACCACAGATGACAGTTCAAAGCTACTAGTTGGCAAAATTTCAGGGTAGTACTTAAATTCTTTCTTTTCATTCTGGAATGAAAATATGGTGAGGTTTGTTTTTTTCTTCTCTATTTTCAGACATTGATGAATGTCAGGAGCTGCCAGGTCTCTGCCAAGGTGGAAATTGCATCAACACTTTTGGCAGCTTCCAGTGTGAATGCCCAAAAGGTTACTACCTCAGTGAAGAGACAAGAATCTGTGAAGGTTGAGTTCCTTAAAACCTCTTTCTCTGTCACAGTGCAGTTATTATGAAAACCACTAGTTGTTAGCCTTAAATCCATAAGTGGGCATGGTACACGCCACCCTTACCTAGAGTCTTCCCTAAAATCATTGTCTATGGCACCACTGATGCAATTAACACAAAACTTGAAACGGAACACTTGGATATATTAATGTTTATTTTAGATGTTAGACCTCAGCCATGTCTATTCAGTAAACTAAGGCATTATTAATGGTTTCTGGCTTCTCACTTCAACACCTTGTATCCCTGGCAAGTTTTATGGTGCTCTCTGCATTTTGGGTGTGAGAGTAACAGTTTAATTTACTCAAAGTGAAGTAAAGTTCATA
>VXBB01010739.1:79302-89660 GCA_013399915.1 Illadopsis cleaveri
TACTGGTTTTCGTTCTGTGTTTGGGATTTTTCATAACTGTTACAACCAAAATTGTAAATTGATCCAAAAACTAAAAAGTGACCAACCCTGCTGTGAGAAGAAGGTGTGAATGTCTTTTGTGAAGCTGATTTTTTCCTATGTCAGTGGCAAGCTCAAGAACTTCTAGTTTATTTAGTGTGTTGTCTTGCACTTAAGAGAACTAAGGCTAAACTTAGAGGTTAAAATCAGAGCTGTATTTTCCAAGGTATTCTTTAAATGAAGCATTTTTGTTATCTTAGCATTGTTAATAATGGTTGTATTTCTCAGAAACATTTGCTTTGACATGGACCTCTTCTCCCTCGTTAACTGCAATGGTTTTTTTTTGTCTCTAGATATTGATGAGTGTGTTGCACACCCTGGAGTCTGTGGTCCTGGTACCTGCTACAACACCTTGGGGAACTACACCTGCATTTGCCCACCTGAATATATGCAGGTGAATGGAGGACACAACTGCATGGGTATGCAAAATGTCATCTTTATTAGAACTGCAAGAATATCAGACTGTTTGAGGGCCAGACCCTGTGCTTTGTATTTATTTTGACTGGTTTTGGCTCCCGGTTGGTGTCATGTTGTCAGGAAAGAGATCCCTGTGGTCGGCATGCAGCATTCAAGGGCTCTTAACTCCCTAACAGGGCTCACTGTTTATTTTAGCTGATCATTTCCAAATGGTGGGGTTTACCATACAAATGGATCTCATGAGTAGCTACCCTGTGTTTATGATTTCTTAGGAGTTTGCCTTTTCCCGCTTTGTGTCTAAATGAAAACAGAAAACATGTCACTTAAGTCTAATACAAAGACTGTAGAATACATCAGTCCTTTAATTATTTTTAAATGACAGTGTTTATGTTGCATTCAGAAATCAGAGTTAATGAATCATTGTCTGATTTGGTAGGAGATTTATATTTACATAATACCATAATTATCATAATGCTGATTACTTCATAAGTACTTCTTTTCTCACATCCAGACATGAGGAAAAGCTTTTGCTACAGAAGCTATAATGGAACCTCATGTGAGAATGAGCTGCCCTTCAATGTGACCAAAAGGATGTGCTGCTGCACATATAATATTGGGAAAGCCTGGAACAAACCTTGTGAGCCGTGTCCAACTCCAGGAACAGGTAAAGTCTTCTGTGGTCACGCTATTTTTTTGTTTCTTTGTTTATCTGCTGCTTTGACCTATTAACTAAAGTTAACATTTCATCCCAAAAGAACTTCTACTGAGCACTAATACTGGTGTTGAAGATACTGGCTGGCCAGATATACCTCCTGTCTAGTCTTTCTTCCAGGAAAATTAATTTAGAAGAGTTTAATTTAGTTCTTGATAGTTAGAGACACATCTATCCTGATGGTCCTAGTCTGTCAGAACATCAAGATTGGGTTTCATGCTGAGTGTAGGAAGCCTTTCTAGATTTTTCAGCTGTGTCTCATATTTGATCCATGATCTGCTTGGTTGCTTTTACATTTCCTCTAGTGGAGGTGACTGAACTTGGAAAAGTTGCCCAGTAGGTAGGGCATTGGAATGGGAAGTAAAAAATTCTCTTCTATAAATGGAGGTGAAAATAATTAAGAACAGTTCATTTTCAGTCAGGCTTTATGGAATTGATTTCCTGGAATAAAACACCCTTGAAAGCTCAACTCACAAAAGTCATTGGTGGGAGAATCTTCAACTTGGAAGGGAACCTAACATTCATTGAAAGATTGTTTACATTTGGAAAAAAGGAGCAAAGATGCTTAGATAAAACTAAAAAACTCATGTGCCTATTTTGTACAAACGCAGTTTATTGTTTAATATACTTGCACAAAGTTTACTGGTGTGGTATCACTAAATCTATGCCTGTGGTGCTGTGATTTTAAAATAATTTGTGATTTTAGTGTAAAGAATGTATTACTTCCATTCCAAGTATTCCAAGGTTTATCCTGGTGATATGAGGTAAGCAACAGATAATTTAAAAAAGATTTTTTTCTCTCACAGTAAAGAGGAGAGAAATAGGACTGAAGAGAAAAGAGCCTTTTTCTTTTCCTTCTTAAATGGGAGGAGGGAAAATGAAGGAATTCTTCTAGCAGTCAGGAATGGGAAGTGGAAATAAACTTGAGAGGGGAAATACGCGCTGGTTACCACAGAGACCTTATGAAATTCTTTCCCATAGTCATTCATCTAAATGTCATAAAATTGTCATCATGGTGACAACATGATGAGAAAAGTACAGCAAACTGCTAGCAGGGATTCATGCAATTAATGTTCTTGGATAGAAAGAATTCTCGTTTTAGATTGGTGATACTCAAATTCTCAAAAACTTCTGCAGCTTTTAATGATTTGTTAAAAGCAAAATTGCTTGGTATTGTGCAAGCAGTTGTGGGATTTAAATATTTCCTGAAATATTTCAATATTGCCTCGTTAGCTTTTCTAAATTACTTTACTGTTTTTGCAGGCATGGTTGAACCTTTTCACCATGAAAAGGGATTGTGTAAGGGATCAAACACAAATTTCAAGTGGAAATGGTTGAATAGCTGCACTTATGTTCTGTAATCAGTTGTTTTGCAATCTGGGTGGGGGTTGCACATCACAGACAGGGGTTGGGGTACACTGACCTTAACCATGTCATCAGACTGAGCCTAGTGGCTTATTAAGAGCATTATTCTGCCCTGATGAGGATTGTGAGTGAACTTCACATGCCCATGCATTTGTCTTTTTTTCCCTTGGTGAACAGAGCTCTTTCCTCCTTTTTCTCTGTTTTTGTTTAGCAGTCAGTGTCTGATGACTTTAAGTAGTAAAGACTGTTTTGTTTGGTTTTACACATTATGCAGATCATAAATTAGCCTACAGACTTCAATCAGACTTTTTTGTTTATTTTTTTTACCCAAATAAGTGTAGAAAGCTGCTTCCCTGTTAAGAAGTAATGAAGAATATACAGAACTCTTTCAGATTTGGTAATTTCAGGAGTGCCTGGTATTGGTGTTTTTCCTGTTATGTGACAGAACTTTTTGTCCTAAAAAATAGTATAGTTATAAATATATGGGATTTTGAGATATTTTTAAAGTCACTGATAGCAAAGGCAAACTTCCAGAAGGTAAATCTCCAGCATGTTTTTGTGTGGCTATTTTGTCACTTTGTACATAGACATTTTCATACAATCCTTACCTATTTATATATTCTTTCTCTACGCAGTAAAAACTGGGGGGAAAAAAAGTGAAAACTGAATTCAGTGAAATTCATCTAACATGTGGTAGCATAATAGAATGAAAGAGGTCCTGCAACCCTTTGAGGGCCTTCCTCATCCTCCCAGACCTCATGTGTTTTATCATAGGAGTAGAAGGTCACTGCCCACTAGGACAGGATAGTGAGCACAGGGCTCTGTTTTTGTCTGACATATTTACTGACAGGCTTACTGACAGCAATAAATGGCATATGCCTCCTTGCAGAAAAAAACTAAATTGCTAAGCCTCGAATCTTACACATGTATGTAAAATATATTAGTGTATTAAATTATTATAGTAACATGTATTAAAGTTACATCTGTGAAAGAGCAGTAAACTGCTGGATGGTAAAGCACTGTGGTAGAGAGATCTGTAGCCCTGTACCCTGTACTGCAAGAGTAACCTGTGTGAGCATTACACAGCCATTAAACAATAGGACAGGAGAAAGGAGAAAATGCTGATGTTCATACTGGCTTTTGCTTGGCTTAGAGAAATGACTGAGTATGTCTGAATGTGTGAAAAAGATTTTGCCGAATACCATTCTGAGCAGTAATTAACTAAATTTCCTAAAAATGGGGATGTTTGGTGTAAAGGTGGCATGAACTATTCAGTTTATAATTATAGTTGAACTTTTCAGAATCATGAACTGCTGAAGATCTGCAATTAAAATGTAGATGATAAGAAACTCAGACTACAGCCAATAAAGACTTTGATTGCTGCAGATAAAAGAGTATTACTTGCAGGAATACAGAAGGAGCTCTATGTTTTTCTTTTTTTGGTGCTAGAATAATTTGCAGTATTTCAGGTTTGGATACACATCAAAGACAGGCTCCATACTCTTCCTTTTTTGGGGTAAAGAGGTGTCCTGTAGGTGCTCAGCAGCACCAACAGTGGGCCAAGCACTCATGGAACTCTCTAGATATTAAACTTCCAGAAACCCTTTGAATTTTATGTCAATCTGATGTTTTTGTAAATTTTACTCACTTTTTTGAAGCATATTTCACTTTAACCTAATGCCCCGAATGTATACAAAAAACCTTCCAGACACCTTGAAATGCTTCCTTGGCAGTAGTTTGGAAACTGAATGTTGAAACATACTTTTTCTGGGTAATTTGCATGCTGATATGATCTGAAAAGTTGCTGAATAGTGGGTGCATGGTTATTGTCTGCAAACGGTTCATTCAAACTGGTTGTGTCTTCACACTGGAATTGCTTCATTTCCCTCAAACAGGTACAAATTCCTCTGGTAATATTATAGAATTTTGACATTCTTATAGTTGTAGACCTGTCGTTTTTTATATTTCTACCTTAATAAAAAATTGTTACTGTAAATGTGTAGTAACTTTTCGTCTGGAGAGCACTATTCGGCCACTAAAACCTCATCTGCAATAATGAAAAGAATCCATGCTAGAAATTTTTCTCTCTATGTTCCAAACACACTCAATTTCAAGCACCTTTCCTAGAAAACTGGGGGTTAATTTATTTTAGACTTCACACCTAGCATTTCCCATTCTCCAAATGCAAAAAGAGTATACAGAAGGAGCATATTAAAAAAATGTAAGGTTTTTGGAGCATCTCTTTTTAAAGCACAGTCTCCATTTTGGTGAACAGCTCAGTGGAACTAATCTGCAGTAATTCCACAGAAAATAAAATAGATAGTATTGTGAAAGAAGCTTAGGTACTGGTAATGAATTTACTTAGGTAAATTTTATTTGTTTCTCATATTTGAAAGTGCTGCTGTAGATTCTCACTACTGTAGATGCTTAGAAAACAGGAATAAACCTTAAAGAGTTCTATTAAAAAACAAAACAAAACAAACCCAAAACTTAACTGAATGGCTGCATTCTCAAATCAGACATTTACTCATGTGCCAAAGTCTGCGAAGATTTGAGGAAGTTATGAATTACTATTTCAGTTTGCATTAATTTGTTGGCAGTCTGAATTTTCAGTACAAGCTATAGAAGAGGCAATTGTTCCCCTGAATACATTTGAGAACAACTCTTGAGAAAACTGCAGGTAATTCTTAGGGGACTTATGCATTCCCTGAAATTGTAGTGCTCTCTGTTTTGCTCCAGTTGAATTCAAGGGCCTGTGTGGAAATATTCCTGGCTTCACTTTTGACATTCATACTGGAAAAGCTGTTGGTAAGTTTCGCCAGTCTTATTTTAACAAAAAAAGGTTTTTGCATAATGTTTTTGTGCCTGCATAACATTAACCAAAATAAACATTTCATATACTAAAGTTGTTAAATTTCATTTTGGTGTTGCAGTGATGACACAAATAGAGACCAATATATATGTAAAATATTTCCAATTTTTAAAAATTATTATTATTTCTATATTTTGTCATGGTATTTTGCTCACCTGCCATCATCTGAGTTCATGATTTTGAGTTTTAATTGGTAAGATAAAAAGCTTTGCCTTCAAAAATATTGTGGGACTTCTCTGCATATTTGTAAGTTTTGCGTCTTGACCAATACTTAGTGTAGCTCTGTTTTGATCACTTCCTAAACTTCATATGCCATTTTCTGTCATAACGGGCATATGCATGGTTTTATAACCTGTGTGTAATTTCTGTACATTAAAAGGAACATCTCAACTCAGTTTTAAACATGGTGAAAATGAGAATCCTTGCAGTGTGTAAAGACATAATGAACTGTACTTAAAGTAGCTCCTCTCCCTTTCAGACATTGATGAATGTAAGGAAATCCCTGGAATCTGTGCCAATGGAGTTTGCATCAATCAGATTGGCAGCTTCCGCTGTGAGTGCCCCACTGGATTCAGCTACAATGACCTGCTCCTGGTCTGTGAAGGTGATTTGAAATTTGATTATTTTCTCTTTAGCCCCCTTAAACTTATCCTGAAGGGAAGGGGAACATTTAATTCATGTGGTTTTCAAAATCTAAGAGAGAGACTGTGATCTTTTGTAGGGCTCAAGGTTACAAATCTGTTTAAGTGCTTATCTTTAATATGGATGCACACACACTTAATAAAATTTGTAATTGTTTTCTATCAAGCTCCTAAATAGGTAGTCAATGCTTTTGTTTTCTTTTGTTGTATTTTAGGGAGAAAATTTAATTATTGTCCTTAGAACTTCTCAGAGAAAAGTATCTTCATTTTTTTTTTCCCAACTAGAGTCTCTTCTACAGTTTTAGATGCATACATACTCATAGAAGCTAATAAAATTTTATTGTTGTAGGATCAGTAGGAGTTTTGTCATTTGTTTGAGGATTTTGTGCTAACACGTGCAATCTAAAAAGTTGTAAACTGTGCCTCTTATTTTTTCAGTTCAAAGGCAAAGCAGAAGTTTATTTCAATATAAAAATTTCTTTAGGCAGATATTGCAAATTTGCAATGTGACTTTGATGCATGGTAAGTTGGATTTGTGGGATCCTCTTTCATGCAGAAGGTGACATGGGTGAAATGGTGTTGATTTTGCTTTTTGTGTGCATTCCCAGCACACGGGGCTGGAGGCCAGGCTGCTCAAACTTTGCAGAGGACTGAAGTTTCCTCTTGCATGAACAGACAATGCAGTGTAAATCTGAGGCAGGAGTGGTTTCTGGTGTCTGAACTCTTGATGTTTCAGATATTGATGAGTGCAGCAATGGGGACAACCTCTGCCAGAGAAATGCTGACTGTATCAACAGCCCTGGGAGCTACCGCTGTGAATGTACTGCTGGCTTTAAACTGTCACCCAATGGTGCCTGTGTTGGTAAGAAATCAGATGACTTTTCTCTCCTGTGTTTACCTCACCAATGGTATATGTGTGTTTCTCTCAGCATCCTTTATTTTTTGTTACCTTGTGCATTCTACTGTTTTGCTTTATAGCTACATTTCTCAGTAAAAGGAAAGAAAAGATCGGGTGACATTCTTAAAGGATGTTTTCCAGGTATCGGCCAAATACTGACAGTAGTTTTATCCTCAAGGTGTGTAGGCAAGCACTTCCTGTAAAATGAAAGTCTGTTATGAATCAGATTTACTTAGAGGTAATTTCGAACCTGGTTTTAATCGTACCAACAGATTGTAAAAACATTGTTGTGTAAAATGAGGATATAATGGAGGTCAGTAACGTGCACCATCTGTTTTATGGTTTTGTTATAGATCGCAATGAATGTCTGGAAATTCCTAATGTTTGCAGTCATGGTATGTGTGTGGACATGCAGGGAAGCTACCAATGCGTGTGTCACAATGGCTTCAAGGCATCCCAAGATCAGACTATGTGCATGGGTATGGAGAGAAAATACTTTTCTGTGTGTGGTTTGTTTAGCTGTGAGCTCTTTGCAGGGGGAGAAGATAAGTCTAATTTTTCCAGTAGGTTATACTGATACTACAAAACTGATTCGTACATTTCTGGCGTTTTTTTTGTGAATAAAATCTGTGAAGTTGTCCTTGGAGGGGATAAATTAGTTTGAGAAAAAAACTCAGAACAAAACAGTTCCGAGATAACTCCACATTATTGAAAAAACATTTCCACAGAAATACATCATAGTGGCTTATTTGACAGAGCTTTATAGGATGTATCAGAGAGTGATAGAGCTTGGCGCTAAAACCACACATTTTTCAGTTATTTAAATCTGTTGAGTTCATGTGTCACTTCATAAACAGAATTACTCTTTTAAAGTAACTATGCTAACTTCATGTAAAAATGTTGGCATGATAGAGATTATATAAGAAATAAAATTGAACAATAAGAACGTTTATCTTGTTCTTTTAGTTAATAATCAGTTCTACAGGGTTTCAAAATGAAAAGATGATGCCTTTCAATTTTAAATAGATATTTAAAACGTATTCATATTGTAGTACATATTCATATATGCCTAGAGTCTGCTCATATTTAAACTAAATCACAATAGTCAGACTATCTGAGGAGGATATTTGGGAAAGTGACCTGTTTTGACAAAGCAAAATTTTGAAGAACTAGCAGGACAAAATCTCAATAGCTTCCAGATCCCCATGAAACTCCAGAAATTACTGCGACACATGGCAGGAGACATTGAACTTCAGTGCCTTTTAGGAACAGATGTTTACAAAAGTTCATAAACAGTCTTTGTAGTTCTGGATGTGATATTGGCATTATCCATTTACTTCTATAAATTGAATTGCATTTTCAACAGTTTTCATGGGCACGGAGGTAAAATACGTACATAACAATTGATCATTTCAGGGCTGTGATGCTAAATCCTTTGTACTCAGACCTGATCACTTGTATATGTTAATTAAGAAATTAATAAATGTTAGTATGGGAAATAGAAAGATGGAATGCCTTCAGATAACTGCACATACACATTTATTTTTACATGTAACAGTACCCTTTATTTTAAAATACACACAAAATTGCATCATGTGGTATTTTCCTTCTTGTACTGAGAAGCTGTAAAAATCTGTAGCATAAACACATAATGTGACAGATGAAACGAGGGACCAAAGTTTAGGATATTGCAGTTGTGCACAGTCAACTCATTAACCCATACCTGGGAAAACCAGTTCCCACATAGTTTGTTTCTCCTTGCAGATGTTGATGAATGTGAACAGTATCCATGTGGAAATGGAACCTGCAAGAACACAGTTGGATCATACAACTGCCTGTGTTATCCGGGATTTGAATTAACTCGTAATAATGACTGTGTGGGTAAGAGACCTAACCCAAGCTTTTATTCTCATTGCTGCTGGCTTGGCATGCCAAGCAGGACAGTGTCTAGTTAAACAGAAGAGATGTCAGGGTGTGAACAAAGTTAACTGAGTGCAGTAGCTTCTGCTGTTACCAGCCCTAGACGTTAATCCTTAATGTCATATTTTAAACTAATGAAAAGTGGTTTTTAATTACAGCCAATTGAGATAATATAATATTATCCTAAATATCTGGACTACTGGGGTAACTTTCAGTTCACTGATGTTTTAATGTGTCTCTCAGCTCCTTTAGAATTCCTTGGTATTTACAGCACATCTTTGGCTACAAGTAGAGTCCACAGGCACCATTTGTTCTATCCCACCAGTGCTGTCTCATGAATTTAAAATAATTCCTTTATTTCACAGTTTTGCTTGACTCTTGCACAGGGTGAGAAAGAAGAAGCAGACCAGCAATAAGAAAGCCAGGGACAGCTGATCTGAATAACTTTGCTCATTTTAGGAGAGCAGACTTGCAGATCTCCGCTCCTAAAATGAGCAAAGTTATGCAGAGCTGACATAGGCATTGCTATTTCACATTCCCTAAAGCACAGGACACCAGAATATCTGATGAGTTTGGACTACTTCAGTTCGTGGGTTCCTGTGATAATGCAACCGACACTCTCCTGGGCTGAGAAACAGGCTCATAAACCTCGACATCTTCCCCCTTTGCAGAGCGTAAGAAAAGAAAAGAAGGAAGCTTTACACTCCTTTCTGCTACAGAAAGAAGATAAAACAAAGTCTGATTGTTCTTTCAGCTTCAGGAGAGAGCTAATACATCTTTAAAAAAGCATTTTAAATCCTCTTCTTGTCCGGGAAAGAAAAAATTAAAGTAACAAGAATGTGCTGCAAAATACAAGTTTTTCTTACAGCATGATGTGTGTTCAATATCCTTTTCATTTATTCTTCCTCATCCATATTTTTTCCTTATGCAGTGCTCCTTTAACTCTGCATTACTAAAGTAACCCTACAAAATAACAAGCATTTTAAAACATCATTTTCAGAACAGTTAAGAAGGATAAAATCATCCTGTGGAAAGGAAATTACATAGTCCAAAACCTGAGATTGGCAGGGACAGGTTTTTAGGAGGAAACTTGAGTGCATATGGATTGAGATAAAATCCAGAACATCCCATGTAAAATTTTGTCCTCTATTGGTAGACTTGGTGTCATGCAGTCCCTTAGGAGTAGTTGACTATCTCCAGATGCAGTAATTAAGGTAGCGCTGCAAGCCTGGAAATCGTAATACTCTGTGAAAATAGTCTGGTTTCATTAAAATGTGCACCTTAATTCTCCAGTTACTTTCCATCAGCTGTCAGCTGATTTGTTGCTACAAAATATACCTTCTCCACAGAAATACAAATTATTGAAACTTGAGTGTGGTTATAATATAGTGTATGTAGTATAATGGGACTCAATAGTATACTGGTACTCAATTCTCACTTCCCAGGCTCAATTTT
>VXBB01010739.1:89719-117251 GCA_013399915.1 Illadopsis cleaveri
TTTTTAATCAGATATTGATGAGTGCAGTTCCTTCTTTGGTCAGGTGTGCAGAAATGGACGGTGTTTCAATAAAATTGGTTCTTTCAAATGTTTGTGTAATGAAGGATATGAGCTTACTCTGGATGGCAAGAATTGTGTTGGTATGTATGTATGTATGATGTTCAAGTACTGGTGAGCTGAAATAAACTAATAGCTCCTATGTAGAGAGAAGCAACACAGTCTGAATATCTAAGTGTCAAAAGAGAAGGGTAATGACTTAAATGAAAACACAGTAGAAGTAACAGGGTTTTTTTGGAATAGTTGTTGGTCTTCAAGCAATCAGTTTCCTTAGAGAAAGAAAATTAGTACAGAACCCTTTAATTTTTTCATTGTTTGTTACCATAGGAATTACAGGATTCTAAACCTTTCTTGATTTCCTCCACTCCCCAAAGATACCAACGAGTGTGTGGTGCTGCCTGGTTCATGCTCCCCTGGTACTTGCCAAAATTTGGAAGGATCATTCAGGTGCATCTGTCCACCAGGATATGAAGTAAAAAGTGAAAGTTGTATTGGTAAGGCAAGTTGTAACTCTTGTTCCTGAATGACTTAAGAGTTCGTATGTGATTCCAATTGGGTGGAAAGCAGTTGTACAACCTTATGGTTGTGAATTTTTTCTGACTTAAAATCAAGGTGACAGGCAATAGGTATGTAGAGTCTTCAGGAAGAGGTTTTAAAAAGGAAGGCAGAAGAATATTTTGTGCTGTATTGTACTTTTTTTGAACATTGATTTCTTCACTAATGCAAACAAAAATACTTTAAAAAAAAAGAAGTATTTTATCTTTCAGTCACTTTTCAAAAATCAAATTCATAAAACAGATATGTTCACTGCATTTATGTAATTTTTACAGAAGGTAATTATTGGCAATCAGTGCATGAACTATGCATTTGGTTTCAGAGGGAAATGAAGTTTAAAAATCTTGATTAAATTATAGCACTTATAGGAATAATCACTTAAATCAGTTTCTTCTAACAACCATTTTCAAATTTTGACTTTTGTATAATGCTTCTCAAGTGCTGAAATTCAGAGGAGGAGAAGGAGGATACAGCAGACCAGACCTGTCATCATTTTTTACATTCTAGTTTGTTCATAGTGTTCTCACTTAAAGCCTTGAATGCCATTCAGGAGCTGAATGTCACACATTGAACTAAGATTTGCTGTGGCAGAGAACAAGAAATAAATTCCAAGTTACAACTCCCTTTTGCAACAGAGCAAAGTGTGGAACACTGTGAATTTATTGGGCATTTAAGATTCATTTACTGTCACCTAGTCTGTGTGGCTGCAGGAACAAGAACCATTTCGAACTTTTTGTCTTGAGCAACAGGATTTATTTTCCTAAGCCTCAGAGTTCTCTCAGCCACTTGTATCATGCCACCAATATTCAGTTTGCCTGCTAACTTCATGATTTCTTTTGGCAGCTGCTGTCTCCATATTAGCAGTTATGTTTGAGGTGAATTCAAATCACCTACAGTTCTAAAGTCATGAATATAAAATAATGAAAGGTTTTGGTTTTCAAGGAATGTTACTGTTTATGGCAAATTTAGTACCTTCTCAGAATCTATGTTTTTGAGAGCATCAGTGACTGCCAGACAGATTTTTGCCCAAATTGAAAGAAAGAGGCTTGCTTGTATTCTTTTGTCATTCTGCCATGTGTCCAGAAAATCTGAAGCTAGAGCTCCTAGGAAATACCCAGATTATCACATGTGATTTCACTAAAGCTTAGATTAATATTTTGACAGCCCTTGTAGCAGATGTTCCCCATTACTCACTGTTGATGTTGTATGCAAACAGCTGTATGAGAATCCATTACTTCTGTCTGTGATGTGAAAGTTGGCAATGGCTGATTGCTATGTGAGCTCAGGGTGAATCTATATGCAGGGGAAACCAGAACAACTGGGGCCACAGAAAAATTCATAGTTTTCACCTACCCATGCGATAAATTCCCTTCCATTTTATAGGAATAAAGGGAAAAGGACTTGTTTTACTTCCACCATCTGGCTAGTCACCTCTCCATCATGGCCACAGAAAGAGTCTTAACACCAAACCATTCATTGCAGTAATAATGAGCACTTCAAAAGAGCAATTTTCTTGTCTTATGCAGCTGGATTGCTGAGCTTTGTATATTAACAGCTATCTCATCAACTGGGAAATTATTTACTATTTTCTCTGAAATAAGCTGACTTAGAATGCTTCACACAGAAAGAGCCTGTGTGTGGGAAGGTACTGCAGAGTTCAGACAAATGCCAGATTGTGCTGCAGAGGTTTGTCCATGTGCTGTACCTAATAGCAATTTCTGAAAATGAGACTCAAAGTAGTAGTTTTCAGAAGTTACATCACAGAAGCTACTCCCACCTGATTTCTTCAATTGTTCCACTTACATTTTCAAAACAACAAAGATGGTATTCTCATTGTTTTCTTACTTGCTGAAAACAGCGCAGTTTTCTAAAACTCAGTACAGCAGAGAATTCAGTAAATAAGGGCAAAAACGGCACTACAAATTTGAGTATTAAACATCCATGAAGCTAATTTTCATGGAAAGAGCCTTGTTCCTGCCTACAGCTTTGGTTAAGCTTTGGTTGAGCTCAGTGTGGCTTTTATTGTAGAATGCTTGTATAGCCACAGGCTTCTGAGATGCTTCTTTCAATATTCTTTACTGAAAGATTCAAAAAGAGTTGTACTTTAAATATTATTAAAATGCATCTTAAAATGTATCAGATTAAAACTATCTTTAAAATTACCTTAGCAAGGCAGCTTATATATTCTTTTAGTATTTGGGGAATAGGATAAGGTAAAATATAGCTTTAAATAATAGATACGAAAAATTAAGGATCTCTTAATATATTATTTTCCTGCTTTGTCTGTTGTCTGTATAGATGGGGGATGTACACCTGATGCTGTTTTAGCTGGACAATTTTACAGACACTTGATATTTACACTAAATACTAACACTTTGGCTTATGCTTTTGATAATTATTTAATATAATATTTAATGATATACCGCTATTAAAAAATAAATCTTAACTATCTTCTAATAGTAATAGTAATATATTACAGATTATACAGGAATACATTTTAAATAACCCAATGAAAATGGCAGTAAAAGACTGATAAGTATAAATCTGGGCATTTAAATACAATTAAAGGTGTTACTCTATTAACAACTAGCTATAGTTTCAGTCCCAGAATCTGAAAGGAAGAAAAAAGTACACCTTTAATTAAAAAGAAGCCCCAATGTATAGATTTAAAAAAAAAAAAATCTTTGGATGTTTTATGCTTACAGAAAAATTTTGTTCCTATGGGAACTATATTCCGAAAGCATTTATTTAATGTTTATGTTTTGGATATAATGAATAACAGAGAATGGTATTTAGGAAAGAAGGTGCATGCCAGTGAGAAACTCCTAATTTGAAGGAGTCAGTTAAACCTACAGACTGCTTCATCTCTTGGGCACTTTATTGGAAACTGCTTCAGTTAAATCAGTAAGTAAGTAAGTAAATAAATAAATAAATAAACAATTTTCCTTAACCCAGGAGTTCACAGCAAGTGAGGTTAAGGTGAAGGTTTCTCCATTGCTTTACAGATATTAATGAGTGTGACGAGGATCCCAACATCTGCCTCTTTGGGTCCTGTACAAACACCCCGGGAGGTTTCCAGTGCATCTGTCCCACAGGTTTTGTGCTGTCTGATAACGGGCGGAGGTGCTTTGGTAAGTTCATAGATCAGGAATGTAATAAGTCAGTCTGAAAGATAACAGATACTCTGTAGAAACCCCTTCCAGTTTATATCTTTATGAGGATTGCTGAGTGCTTTCATAAAAGTATGAAAAATACAGGTCTTACATTGTTTCTCTCAGGGCAGACAGTCATCATCTAACTTGGGAAAAGGTTCTAGATCTGTGTAACTGTATTTTCTTCTCCTAGATACTCGTCAGAGCTTCTGTTTCACCAACTTTGAGAATGGGAAGTGCTCAGTGCCAAAGGCTTTCAACACCTCAAAGGCCAAGTGTTGCTGCAGTAAAATGCCAGGAGAAGGATGGGGTGATCCTTGTGAGCTCTGTCCAAAGGAAGAAGAAGGTATATATTTAAAATTTAAGATTGTTGCTGGGGGAAAAGGAGGAGCACATTGGTGGTGTGCTTTTTGGTCATTGGAAAGAGAGATTTTTCTGGCATTTGCTCTCAGTGTCTTTTTCTAGAATGATTTTTCAAGTCAGAAAAAGGAGTAAAATTAAATGGAAGAAACCACAGACAAAGAGAAATACTGATTTCTTGTTTTTTCTCTGTAGAGACCTGAACTAGTATCCTTTTTGGATGGCTTTAACCATCTATCTTGATTCTGTCTCTCACTTGCTCTGTTTTTTAAAGAAAATGTATCTCTACAGTTGCTTTTCAGGACCTGTGCCCATACGGTCATGGGACTATTCCTGGAATTGATGATACACGTGAAGGTAGGTGTTCTTCTGAATATAAAGAATAAGTATTAATAATTTATACTTGGATATTATAGTATGTTACAGCTTACTCCTCACAGCTGCTGGTTACAAGAGGCTGATCTGTAAAATGTGTTAAAAAAACTTTTTGAAGTACATGGCTTGAGAAAAACATAATAGGGTGCTTAGGTTTATTTTTTTAAATGCCTTTTTTAAGATTTGAAATGCATACACTGAGTGGCTGTTAATATCTTCCTGCTTTTTAGATGTCAATGAATGCCTTGAAAGCCCAGGAATTTGCTCCAATGGTCACTGCATCAATACTGACGGATCATTTCGCTGCGAGTGCCCCATGGGGTACAACTTGGATTTCACAGGACTGCATTGCATAGGTGTGTGCAGTTATAGGAATTGGAACCCTTGAATTTAAAACACAACTTGTCCCAGTTCCCTTCACTCTGCATTTATTCATTACGTACAGATACAGATGAATGTTCCTTTGGCAACCCCTGTGGAAACGGAACGTGCTCTAATGTGGTTGGCAGCTTTGAGTGCAGCTGTCACGAAGGATTTGAGCCAGGCCCAATGATGAATTGTGAAGGTAACCTGTCCTCTTTATTATTTTTTTTTCCGTTGGCTTTTGTCCAGTCCTCAACATTCAAATTACTTTATTAACCATGTATTTCATGCTGTAATAACTCAGAGGAAAAGAAAGTTTCTGTGCTTTGAAATATGTAATTGGAAAAGAAATCTGAATTGATTTAAGCAGAACTTCTAGTTTATCACAGGACTTCCACTCAATGGGAATGGCCCATGTGGGGTATTCTCACAAATGTTGTATTTTATGAATCAAAATCAGTTTGCTTTCTGAAGCTGACATTTCTCATCACAGGAAAGTACATTAAATATGACCATATAACAAAAATCTGATAGGCCTTACCTAACTTGTCATACTAAGCTCAAGTAGTTCTATATATATACCATGCTATTATTCTTAAGCAGAGCATTGTTCAATTTTCTCTAGTTACTCAAAAGCTAATGGTTTAAATTACCACCTTTCTGATAATTTTAGCTGAAAAGAGAAGCATATGTGTAATAAACATTTTTGGTGATTGTTTTGAAATTTAGTAGAGAATGACTGTTTTTTTTCCCTGTTCAGATATCAATGAGTGTGCTCAGAACCCCTTGCTGTGTGCTTTTCGTTGTATAAACACTTACGGTTTCTATGAGTGCACCTGCCCAGTGGGATATGAACTAAGGGAAGACCAAAAGATGTGCAAAGGTAATGATTGATGTATAAACTTCTCCCCACCTTCCATCACCAACACATAATCTAAATATTTCTATGCATCTTGCATTCATCGTCTCCGTGGAATGTAGCAAACAGCCCAGCAGGTGATGATTTGCTCTTTCAGAACTCACAAAAAAGCAATATTCAGTGTTTTTGTCATCAAGAGATTGATGAGGGCAATTGCAGAGCCAGGAATGTCACAATGGTGAAATTCATCTTTAACATGACAAGATGATACAGCTCACAAAGATCAAGATAACTGATATCAAATATCAGATATAACAAATAATCATACATTTTGGACTTTTTTGTCAGTGCTTTTACTTAGGGAAGCCTGTATGTCCCTTCTCTTGAAGTTGTATTCAGGAACTGAAGCTACTGGAAGAAAGTTCAAACATGTTTTTTTTGGGTTTTTTTCTCAGATCTAGATGAGTGTGCTGAAGGTCTCCATGACTGTGAATCAAGAGGCATGATTTGCAAAAATCTGATTGGTACCTTTGTGTGCATTTGTCCTCCTGGGATGATCCAGAGACCTGACGGAGAAGGGTGCACAGGTAAAGCTAGAAAGGGAAGAAGGCATCTAATGGAATATACACAAGAAAACCGATAAAAAATTATTTGTTTATATATATATATTAAAATCAGAAAATAATAATTCACAAAGGATATTTAAGATATCTAATGATACCCAACATCTTAAACTTTCTATTTTGTTTCTGTGTGACTTCTAACTGACTAATAAAGATTTCAGAATAAAAACTCCATTGCTCTACAACTAAATCCAAAAGTTTTTCACACACTTACATCTAAAAAACGAATTTGCCAAACAAGTGAGACCTCAATTTATGGGTAGGAAGCAAGATTTTCATAAATAAAATCATTAGTATAAATAATGTGTCACTTCTTTAAAGAATTAAGACTCTTAGGATTCTGAAACTACCTATAAATGACATAAAGAACAAGAGATATGGAAACTGCCATAGTTCAAAACAATTCTCCGTCCTGGAAGTAAGCAAACACCTTTGCTCCATCATTTACTCAATTAGCTGAGGAGAAGACAATAGCTATAGTTTAGCAAATTGTACTTTCTTCTGGTATATAAAAGAAAACTCAGGACCATTCCAAAATTCTGTGGGGGAGGAAAAAATTAAACACCCATCTTAGTGAATGGTTTAAATGGAAGTATTTTATAGCAATGTTCCTTCAGCAAGACAATAACTACTCTCCTTTAGAGAGCTTTATGGGCATTTTTTTTTTTTAGGGAAAAAAATTGGTATTAACAAGAATTTTGTCCTTTTTTTTGGCATGTAATTCTGCATTTAAAAAACTTGGGGTTTTTCTGAGATTTATTTTAAACACCTTAAAAAATATATGTAATTGCTTACAGTGTGTGTGCTATTAGCTATGGAAGAAAATACATGAAGACTGAACTTTCAGGAAAATAATATGTGGACTGAAATATGACTTATTGCGGGAGAGATAAAATGTGTTCAGA
The DNA here is from genome assembly GCA_013399915.1 of Illadopsis cleaveri. NCBI lineage: Eukaryota > Metazoa > Chordata > Aves > Passeriformes > Timaliidae > Illadopsis > Illadopsis cleaveri. Next base: position 96,969 of record VXBB01010739.1, read on the forward strand.
GACTCTTGATGATTACAGAGTGAAGATCTGTCACTCAAATCGTGCATGTATACCAATTTTATTTAAATATTATTTACCAGGTAAATGTTGTGCCTGGAACTTGCTCTGCTGTTTTCTGCCTCTTGTTATAATCTGTGAAGCATTAAAGCTTTTGTTCTGGGATGAAGTACAGAAGGAATGGAATAGAATAACATTCCTTGGAAAGCCCTTTCCAGGCTCAATCAGTTGTTTTTTCCACATCTTGAAAATATTTTTCAAATACTAAATGGAATATTTCATGTATTCTAGAGAGTCGGATGCATTTCCTTGTAATGAATTGTTGTGGTTGTTGATGATGTTACTATGTTTTATTTTTGTTATTGTTGCTGTTATTATTATTAATTTTTTAAATGTTTTTATATTTTTTGTAAAGATGAAAATGAGTGCCACTCCAAGCCAGGTATCTGTGAAAATGGTCGTTGTGTGAATGTTGTTGGGAGCTACAGATGTGAATGTAACGAAGGATTCCTGTCAAGTCCATCAGGCATTGAGTGTCTTGGTAAATGTCTCTTTTGTACACATTTCATTTCACGTTAGAGTGTAAATGCAGAGAGAAAATCAGGCTTCTGAATACCAAATATCTGTCATATCTACAGAAATTAAGTAATTACACTTCTTAATTAAATAATGATACAATATTAAATAATATTATTAAATATTATTAAATAATGATAGGAATGAGCAGCTTGTAACAATCAATTCCATAGGACATAAATGTAGACAAAATACAAGGATTTTTAAAGAAGGAAAGTTCAGTTCCCTTGAGATAATTCAAAAATGGATGCAGAGTAAAACTGAGTGTTTGCTTATTCAGAATGTGATCTTAAGCACCATATGGCAATCTGAATTTTCTGTACGTTTAATTCAGACATAAATACTATGATTTTACCACAAAATTGCAAGATTTTTTTTTTTTGAGGCAAGCCTGCAATTTAAATACTAGTGGAGGGTTTTTGTTCATCAACCTGTATTTTCTTTTTAATACATTCGTTTTTGTCATTTGCACTACAAAATTGATCATTCCCATTTTTAGAGTCAAATGGAACTGCAAAAATTTACTTTTCTTGACCAGTGTTCTAGAGTACATATAGTACTGAAAGGGTATATTCATTAGTATTCTTCCATGAAAAAAGCATAATTATCTTATGCCATTATTATAAAACCAGCTCTTTGTAAATTGTCATGATGAGTGTGCTGACTTCATGGCTAAGCAATAACACTGAAGTGCAGAGTACTTCCTAAGGATTAGAACCAGATGGGAAGAGAAAACTGCAGTCTGTTAACCCCAGCCAATCATTAATGCCAAGGAAATACCCTGTTTGGAGCTCATTATTGCTTTCCTGTATTTAATATGTAATTTTCTGACTATTTTCTGCCTTGGGAAGGTTTCCTTTTGCTGCTTTTCCTTTCGAGTTTCCTGGGTTAGGAATTAGAATGAAGAATGGATCTGGCAGAAACACAGGATTTCTTCTGAATTAGAGCATGAGCATTAAGTCACAGATTACATTGTTTTAAATACATTGTACAAACCTTTATATTCTGCTCACATTAAAATTCATTCCACATCTCAAATGAGACAAAGCATTTTTGTGTTCTTCAGGTCATAATGTCCCTAAAGACCAGCACAATATCCCTGTCTGGGAGAACAGAAATCTGCAGTCTTGCAAATTACTACAGCAAATATTTTGTATCACAGAACTGACACTTTCAGTGAGGACAGCTTTATTTGATGTTAACAGTTAAGTTACCAGATGGACAAATTCTTTCCTAAAGCCAGAGTTTGCCTTCACCTAATTCTTGTAAGAAAGGTACAGCAGCATCTAATTTGTAAAAGAGAAGGCCAGCTGAGTATTGATACATTTATACATTCTGAGGGATCACTACTAGCTTTGAGGAAAAAAAAATTGCTTTCATTTAAAAACATAAGCATTCTCAGATCATTAATTGAAAATGTCTCCATTTTAATCAAGAAATAAGACAGGTGACATAGCCTATATAGAAGGCAAGATTTGGAATTTCTGTTAGCAGTGGGAACTGGTATTTCTTTTCTCCTCAGCTGTTTGAAGGAAGCCTGTAGGAGCCCCATGACTTTAAAGCTTTGCTCCCCTTTCATTTTTGACAGATGTTAACCAAAAGGCTTAAAAATTAAACTAAAATTAGACAGGGAGATACCAACAATAAGGCCATTCAATTCTATGTTTCTCCCCCAACAAAACGTAGGAGTACCACTGAAAAAGTACTGAGTTGCTTACACACTTTCAAGTTGTAAAGATTTTTTATTTAAACCACAGCAGGATAATTACAGATGATCAAATGTGTTATTTTGGCCAATGAAACAAACAAACAAAACAAACTTCTAACCCCACTCCAAATAAATCATTCAAATGCAAACACAGCATAGGCGGCTGAAGTGGAAGCTCAGTTTTGCCCACAGCCTGTTTTACTACGAGGGGCACAACTTTCCTACAAGCAAAACTCTTACCCATGTAATGCAGATACTGAACAGTCGGGATGTATTTGGAATGGCAGCATATTACCAGAACACACAACAATTCTGAAAGGCTAAATCAAGATGGACTTCATGGTAGCTAATAACCTTCTGCTGCTTGCATATGTTGACAGAGAGCCAGAATAATACACCAGATGCTTAATGGAGCAGATCTTTTTTCTCCTCCTCTATTCCAGCCTCTCTCCTTCCTTACAGATAATCGCCGGGGATTTTGCTTTGCTGAGGTTCTGCAGACCATGTGCCACATGGCTTCGAGCAGCCAGAACCTTGTCACCAGATCCGAGTGCTGCTGTGATGGGGGCCGGGGCTGGGGAAACCAGTGCAGGCTCTGCCCCCTCCCCGGAACCACCCACTACAAGAAACTCTGTCCTCATGGATCAGGCTATACCACAGATGGAAGAGGTATTTGCAGAGATGAAAAGAGGCAGAAAAAGTGAAAAGAATATGCTTGCGTGCTTAAGAAAATGCAAATGACCTTTGAATTTCCTTTGGAGAATTTCCTGTTAAACAACAGAGTTTGATTTTTCAAATAGTGCCGAGAGACCAGAAATTTAAACCACATTTGACAGTAGCTGCAAACAGACCAACTGTGCAGAATTTTCAGGATTAGGATTATGTTGGAAGTACCAACCAGTAACTAAAAGCTAGAAATGATCCCATAGCTCTTTTATTGCTGAAAAGTAGGACACATGGCAAAGGCAACAACCATCTCATTTAACAATGATCTCACAATGCTTTGCAGGTATTATTTCCACACAGGAAGTAAAAGCTAATGTGTATTTTTTAATGTTGGTGATAATTTTTGACATGGAAGTCAAAAAATTGTCATAAGAAAATTCTCTTGTATGGGGTGTGTATTTGGAGTTAGCAAAACTGGAACCTGAGTACCCAGTGAAACAGCAGGAATGTGTTGGTGCAAAGAACAATAATGACATTTGAAAGATGTTTGGCTTTGCATTCAGATCCATTTTTAAAGAGGGAGAAGGGAGAAAGTTCCTGTCAGAAGCATGATGAGGAGGAACTCCGCAAAAATGGAAGAGAAGAAAAAAGTTGAATTTAAAACTGAGACATGACATACTTAATAATTTCTATACAGATATTGATGAATGTAAGGTTCTGCCAAACCTGTGCAGGAATGGGCAGTGCATTAACACCATGGGCTCCTTCCGGTGCTTTTGCAAAGCTGGCTATACCACTGACATAACTGGCACGTCTTGTAATGGTAAGATTCATTACTTACTCATCAGTTGAAGTAACCATCATTTATTTTTTTAGTTGTTGCACAGTGATGTGCCAACCCTTGTAAATCCCTGTAGCAAACCATTCTTTTTATCTCTTTTATCTCATGTCCTTTATTTCTTTTCCTAATATGCATTTCTGGTTTTGTATTTCATTTGGGGAAATTGAAGAACAAGCTCTGCTGGCAGTATTCCTGCAGTAGAGTGATCACTGAAATTGGTTAAAGCTGTGTAACTGCTTTAAGTGACAAAGCAGCTCATTACTTCACGGTCCACATTTTTCCCACTTTTTTGTTGGTTTGCAGGTCCAAGTATGCCATAGTATACCAAAAGGTAAATATATGTTGCTTAGATGAAAAAGCAGTGCCACTGTCACTCTAGTATATTACTCCTTCAAGTTTGTCATGATAGTGGTAACCCCATATAAACTCCACAACAACATATTCGTAGAGAAAGGAATAGGAACCCTGAACAAATGTGAATGGGGGCTTTCTTCTATGAGCATTTTTCTCTAAAATGTTGTGCTGTGTAGCAAACGTCTTTCTATCAGAGAGATGATGACAAAAGATAACATTTTCTTCTCTTTAGATCTTGATGAGTGCTCTCAGTCTCCCAGACCATGCAATTTTATCTGCAAGAACTCAGAAGGGAGCTATCAGTGCTCATGTCCCCGGGGCTATGTCCTTCAGGAAGATGGAAAGACATGTAAAGGTAAGAAGGTTACACACAGTAACTCTTAATTTGGTTACAACTTAACTTATAAGGAATTGGTTTAGAAGTATGATATTTTCCTCAAATTTGATTAAATGTACCTCTTTGCTGACTTTTTTTAAGACAACAACATCTCTTACTTTCAGATCTTGATGAATGTCAAACCAAACAGCACAATTGTCAGTTTCTCTGTGTCAACACCCTTGGCGGCTTCACATGCAAATGTCCACCTGGTTTTACACAACATCATACAGCTTGTATTGGTAAGAAAAACATCGGTTTTCTTTCATAAGCTTTTCTGTGAGAACAACATTCTCAACTATCTCTTGTGCTCTTTATGTAGAGCAATAGTGTCAAGAGGGCAGAAAACAGATTTTGAAAAGCAGCAATTACAGCTAAAGAAAAATAAGTCTATCCAGTCTGTTCACTATTTCTATTTTCTTAGGTTAGTAAAGAGTTGTACATATTTAATACATGTTATTATGTTCTAAGAATAACCACATGGAGATAAAAGGGTGAATTATTAAAATCTCATTTAAAACGTAGTTAACCAAAACCAGACTACATTTTCTTTTTTTAGTAGATACAGATGTCTTTAGATCTTAAGTATATGTAGAAATCTTGCCAACTGAAACTGTTTAAGTTCAGCTAACACAAAAGGGCAGCATTTTTCCGATATCAGCAATTACATCCCTGCTCTTCTACATTCATATCACAACTGAACTGCCACTAGCACTTCCAATTTATTAATTACTCTTAGCTCTGCATGAGTCTCTGGTTCATCTGGCATTTAAAAATTAAAAGCTACAAAACAAAATGTTGCATCTCTGTGGATTTTATTTTTATATTATATGAACACATCTAACATCATGCCACAAGGTAAACCAACCTTCTCTCTCCTCTGTATTTTGAAGATAACAATGAATGTGGTTCTCATCCATCACTGTGTGGATCAAAAGGAATTTGCCAAAACACTCCTGGAAGTTTTACCTGTGAATGTCAACGGGGATTTTCTCTGGATTCTACTGGATTAAACTGTGAAGGTAACTAGGAACTGTCAGATTTTTTTGTGGTACAAATCCTTACTTCAGATTGTAGTGAACCATTTGATGTTAAAGACAGAGAAAACGGAGCACCAGCTCTAGTAAAAGTAATTACAAAAAGAAATTGGAAAGTATTAGACTAATTGTAAGTATAACAAAAGCATGTGCAAGAACATATGAACAATTTTTACAGAAATTTGGATAAAAGGATGATTCTCTAGTTGAACTCTTCAACAGTTGTTTTCAGGCTGCCATTTCAACTTCACATAGGTTTCTGCATCTAAAAGTCTAGTAGTTGTGGGGCTTTTTTACATTTATGTCTTCGTATGTCTAAACAGAATCTCTCTACAATTTTCATTTTGGCTAATTTTAATTGTCCACCTGAGGGTGAACTAAGATTAGATTCCAAATTCCTGTACTTGATTCTCCCACCACAGAGTTACGCATTGAGAAAGCCAATTCACTGCATTCAGAAAGTTATTATTACAGTTAAAATGCAGGTTATATTGATGAGCTTTATCTCTCTCTATTGGCCTAAGTGGAAGCCTCAATCAGGAAATCTGTACTTGAGAGCTCCAGACTTCTCAGTGGGCCTCAGGTATTGATCAAAGAAGAAAATAAAAGGCAGTATAAGGCCATCTGGCTGCTGAGAATTAAAAATGTGAGAGCATACATGAAGAAATTTATGACTTTCAAAATACCAACACCTCTGATAGAGTTTTTAAAACAGGAATTGATATTTAGAGCCTATTTCTAAAACAGCAGTCCAGAATATATGCAGCTAGAAGTTTCACTAAGATTTATCTCCTGTCAGTTTACTTTGTTCTCATGAAGTGCGTATGTCCTGGCATGCCTGTAAAACAAAGAACTATTTTTTTTATTTTCTACAAGACTTGCATAATGTACCTTAAAAATTAGGCTTGCAATCTGCTTATTTCCTATAGCAGAATTTAAGATGTCTGAGTTTTTAGAATTTGGAGGGTGAGATGGTTGTGGCTGTCTCCTTTCACTAACAGTTGTCTCAGACTTTTTATGTGGCTTTTTATTTTCAATTGCAAAGACATCCAAATTTGACATTCAAACACTACAATATGTTTCAGGAAACTGAAAGCTTATCCCTAAGTGGTTGGTTTAAAACTGAAATTACAAGAACCCTCAAATTCTAAGCATTACAATAAAACAACAATGTGTAGATTACCAGGAATAGTGTTTATTCTCCAGATTTGAGTACTGAAAGGCTCAAGAGCTCAAATCAGATTATTGATGGAAAGAACTGAATGTTAGTTGACTGCCACGCTTTCCAAAAGAACAACCTGCATGGTCTGTCTATCTTACAACTGTGCTCTTCTGTCATAAGTCATACGACCACAAAATGACTTGAATTGGAAGGGACCTTAAAGCCCATCTCATTCCACTCTCTGCCATGGGCAGTGGCACCTTCCACTGTCCCAGGGTGCTGCAAAGCCCCATCCAACCTGGCCTTGGACACTTCCAGACACTTCCTGGATGGCTTCTCTGGGAATCTCCCCACCTTCACAGGGAAGTATTTCTTCCATATATCTACGTTAAATTTACCCTTCTTCAGCCTAAAGCCATTCTTCCTTGTCCCATCACTACATGCCCTTTCCAGCTCTCCTGTAGCCCCTTTCGGCACTGAAAGGGCCTCAAAGGTCTCCTTAAAACCTTCTTTTCTCCAGACTGAACAACCCCAGCTTTCTCAATCTTTCTTTGTAGGGGAGCTGCTCCATNCTCCTTTCACTAACAGTTGTCTCAGACTTTTTATGTGGCTTTTTATTTTCAATTGCAAAGACATCCAAATTTGACATTCAAACACTACAATATGTTTCAGGAAACTGAAAGCTTATCCCTAAGTGGTTGGTTTAAAACTGAAATTACAAGAACCCTCAAATTCTAAGCATTACAATAAAACAACAATGTGTAGATTACCAGGAATAGTGTTTATTCTCCAGATTTGAGTACTGAAAGGCTCAAGAGCTCAAATCAGATTATTGATGGAAAGAACTGAATGTTAGTTGACTGCCACGCTTTCCAAAAGAACAACCTGCATGGTCTGTCTATCTTACAACTGTGCTCTTCTGTCATAAGTCATACGACCACAAAATGACTTGAATTGGAAGGGACCTTAAAGCCCATCTCATTCCACTCTCTGCCATGGGCAGTGGCACCTTCCACTGTCCCAGGGTGCTGCAAAGCCCCATCCAACCTGGCCTTGGACACTTCCAGACACTTCCTGGATGGCTTCTCTGGGAATCTCCCCACCTTCACAGGGAAGTATTTCTTCCATATATCTACGTTAAATTTACCCTTCTTCAGCCTAAAGCCATTCTTCCTTGTCCCATCACTACATGCCCTTTCCAGCTCTCCTGTAGCCCCTTTCGGCACTGAAAGGGCCTCAAAGGTCTCCTTAAAACCTTCTTTTCTCCAGACTGAACAACCCCAGCTTTCTCAATCTTTCTTTGTAGGGGAGCTGCTCCATCTCTCTGCTCATCCTGGAGCCTCCTCTGGCCTGGCTCCAGCAGCTGCAGCTCCTTGCTGTGCTGGGCCCAGGGCTGGGGCAGCTCTGCAGGTGGGGTCTGAGCTGAGGGGGCAGAGGGGCAGAATCCCCCTCCCCTGCTGCCCACGCTGGGGCTCAGCCCAGCACAGATTTGGCTTCTTGGGCTGCCAGAGCACATAGCTGGGTCATAACAAACTTCTGATCCACCAGTGTTTGGCAGTGGGTGTAATCCTGTGTCATGCTCTGCTTCCCTCCTGAATGCACAGATGTGGATGAATGTGATGGAAACCATAGGTGCCAGCATGGCTGTCAGAACATCCTGGGTGGATACAGATGTGGGTGTCCAGAAGGATTTATCCAGCACTACCAGTGGAATCAGTGTGTTGGTAAGGAAACAAACAGCACAGAAGGCATTTAAACAGCAAATGTATCGGAGTATTTATAGGGACAATACCAGACAAGGGCAAGAATGAGCAGAACAGAGTGTGCAAACAAAAATCTTTTTTATGTGTCTCCCTCTCCTTCCATACTCTTACTAATCCCAACGTAAACCAATGACAGGAGGTAGCAAGAAAACACGCTCAGCCTTTTGAAACTCACCGTGACACTTAACTTTCTTAGAAGGGTCTAAATTCTGACCTGTTTCTTCTGTGAAAAATCCCCATCATTGAATGTTCATTGAATTCTTGAAAGTATCAATGAAAATACCTCTGCTGAGGAAAAAAAGCATTGAAAAACCATACCTGTCATAAAACAAGCAAACAAAAAAAGCATAAAAAACTATTAGCCATTTAAGAATGCTACAGAATAGCATCTAAAGCAAATGGTGAGAAAAAAAAAGTCAAAAAAACCATTAAGGGTTTCCTGCTTCCAAAATACAATCTTAAGGCCAGCATTAGTTCTTTGTGCAGGGAATGGAAATTAGGAAGCTCAGGAGTTCTGTTTAGATTTAGCTCATTCAATCCATCACATATTTTCTGTGTTTCATGAACTAAGCTGTATCATATACAAAACGAAAAGTGAGATTTTCTTTTTTTAATAAAAACCAATACACACGGAAACAATGTCATCCATTGCTGTTCACAAAGACCAACGCAAAATATTTACCGTTTCAGGTTTGCTTTAATGGTTCTCTGTCAGTGGTATCATAATCAGAGCATGAGTGTGAGCACTGCCATACATTTCATTTAGGCTGATTTTACTGTCCCGATTCTGTACATAAAAATCAGTTTATTCTATGCATTTTAACATTAAGTAGCACATCGGCCAGTTTTTCTGAAGTCCCAGTCACCATGATCACTCATGACTTAATACTGCTCTTCAGCACAGAAAGCAAAGGACTGGGGTGAGTGTGACAGAACACACAATGAACAGCTCCCACAAAACCCCAAACCAGTTTAAATTTCTGTAAATTATAGTCCTCAAAAGAATCTCCCTCCAAATGACTGCAGGCAAGAGTGGCAAAGCATTCACTAGTGATCATGGTGAGGAAAACTGAGGAGAGGATAACTTGGTGAGAAAAGCCTACAGGTTTTAGAGAAATGCCTTGGTTAGAGAAATAAACTACCGACACCAAAACATGACTTTCCATACCATAACCTTGTTTGGTTTTTTTTCTTTTTTTCTCTTTTTTTTCTTTTTTTCCTCTTTTCCCCTTTTTTTCTTTTCTTTTTCTTTTTTTTTTTTTNTGTCATCTTCTCTGTATCTTAACACCCACAAGTGAAGATGATACTCTTTTTCCCTTTCAGAAACCAAGTCTTTATGGGATGATGAGGTCAAAGATGTAGCAGAGCCCTGGGACTTGCAGATGTTCTGATTTGTTAGCTGCATCATGCTGGCCTGTTGTCTCAGACTAGAAAATACCAATATTTTTGTGTTTGCTTACCAGATGAAAACGAATGCTCCAATCCTCACACATGTGGCTCTGCTTCTTGCTACAACACCCTGGGAAGTTACAGGTGTGTCTGCCCATCTGGGTTCTCCTATGACCAGTTCTCCCATGCCTGCCACGATGTGAATGAGTGCTCGTCTGCCAAGAACCCCTGCAATTATGGTTGCTCCAACACTGAGGGGGGTTATCTCTGTGGCTGCCCACCTGGCTATTACAGAGCTGGACAAGGGTGAGTTTCTCCGTGCAGCCATTCACCAAAGACACATTCAGAAGGTGCAGAGGTGCAATTGAAAGACAAGATGCGAAGTCCTTTCTAGTTTTGTGCAAAATAGCCAGAAACTAGGAAAAAAGTAAAATGTCTGTACATGCAACATGACAATAATTTTTAATGTAGCATATAAATACCATTAATCAACGAGTTCTGCTTTCTCACCCAGTGTCAGCACATGAATTCTTCAAGGACGTGCTCAGTGGGGATTGATAATGCATAAGGATAGGTACCATATGTACTGAGATAATTAAGGGGTTTAAGTATCACTGATCGATCCGGAACATTAAACACAAATTAACATTGCACTGGTACAGAACAGTGGGTAAATTCTGTAGTCCCCAAACTTCAGGGCAAGCTGACTTTGTCCAGTTTCTCTGTAGAACTTGTAAATGAAAATTAGATTATGCTAAAAGCCTTCAGTAAGTGTTTGCATTTCCCTCAGGAAGCCACTCTAGTGTGAAGGAAATTAGTGCACAGCCCTCCTGCTGGAGAAAGGGCAAGGAAGGGAATACAGACACTGGCACAAATTACACACACTCCATTTAGCAGGGAGAGTTCATAAAACTGCAAGGAGTAACTAAAACACGTTTTCATTCCACAGACACTGTGTCTCAGGGATGGGATTTAACAAAGGCCAGTACCTGCCGCTGGATGGAGATGCTGATAAAGAGAATGCTTTGTCCCCTGAAGTGTGTTATGAGTGCAAAATCAATGGTTACTCCAAAAAAGACAGCAGGAAGAAGAGAAGTGCTAACACTGTATGTACCCGTATAAAAAAGCACTGTAATGTTTTTCGAGGTATTTTCAGAGATATGACACCAGTAGTAAATGGAGAGGATCTTTAAACAGGCTGCTTAAAATAGGGAGAATCTCTTTTCTCCCCCTGCCTCACCTAGGTCCTCCTGGCACTAATAATTTGGTGATAAGAAACACACTAATGGATGTGAAAGGATGAAGATTTTAAAGCTTGCAAAGACTCCTTTGTAGTGTGAGATGTGGTCTAGTTCCTCTAGTTCCTAGCGTACATTCAGGGGAATAATTCTCCTTTAATTACAGGGACCTGGGAAACTGGACATGTCTTCAGCATGTTCCTCTGTCAGGAGGAGGTTGGGCAGCATTTATGGTCTGAGACAGCTAAACAGATCTCCTTACAGAAGATCATTTTAGTCTTGTTGTCTGTTCCATAATTGCACATAGAGGTGGGGGATTAGACCTGGCTGATGGAAGTCCAATATTTACAGAATTGATGAAGTTTTTAGAGAATTAAACTTCAGATTAATTATTTTTTCTTGCTGCATTTTGTGGGTTTATAAGGGTAAGTTACAGGAACTCATATCTAGTTTGTAATTGTTACATCGTGTTATTACACTTTTAAAATACCATTAATCTTCTCAGTTTCTAGAACTTTCTAGGCAGTAACAGTGACATCCATAAACTGTGTGAAAAAAGAAACACTTTTTAACCATTATCATCATCTATGGGGTTCGAGTATTTACTGCATTACTTGCTCCTGTCCAGAAATTTTCCTTATTTTCACTATGCTTTATTAGTTGCATTACATACTGGTACAGTATGGAATTTTCAGAGAAGGTTTCAGGGAATTTCCATGCAGTGCTGTGAAATGCAGTTCCGTGTTGTTTCTGTTGGTCATAAGAACATACAAACTGTGGGTCTTGTGTGTAAACACAGTAAGCACACATTTCTACTTGTGGTGGTGCATTCCCCTCTCCTCTTTTCTAGGCTGCAGTGCAATCTGAGAAATCCTTGTTAGGCCTTAGCCTTGAAAATTAAATCTGGCTTTTGCTGGTACCCTGATGAGTTTTAAGTGATCTCAAATGCTTGTTTCTAACTCCTCTACATGGCCTCTTTGCAAGCATGAAGTTAAACCGGTTCTCAAAACAATCTGAAGTCAGAGCCTCTTGTTCATTGTCCTTGTAAGGCCTGTTTGATACCTTTAGGATTTATAGGTTGTGTTGTATGGAATCGAGGCAGAAACTGTTAACTGTTAACGTGATTATTCCTCTCTCCTGCTCTAAACACTCTTTCCTCCTCCAGCTGGAGCAGATGAGCTGGGGAAGCCTTGACATAGAGAGACCCCTGAAGATGAGAGTGAACATGTCCAGGCTGGGCAGCCGGGAGCACATCCTGGAGCTGCTGCCGGCCCTCAGGCGCCATGTGCGCTACATCATCTCCCACGGCAATGAGCACGGGACCTTCCAGATCCGCCTGAGGGACGGCGCCAGCTACCTGCACGCTGTCAGGGGCAGGGCAGTGCCTGGGCTGCATACCCTGGAGATCACCAGTGTGCCCCTGTACCAGGAGAAGGAGATGGAGCAGCTGGAGAGCAGCCATGAGGACAGCTACCTCGGAGGGGAGCTAGGGGAGGCCTTCAGGGTGAGGCTGTGGGTGCACCTTTATTAGCCATGGTCCTGTTCTTCAGCCACTTCTGTTCTGTCTACACACCCGAGAACATCTGCTTTTCAAAGTGAATCTGCTTTGGAAAAGTGTATTTTGGGGGAGGAAGGCAGAGGGGAAGAGCCCTTCCTTTCCATCCTGCCAGGACTGCAGAACCGCCTTTTCAGGAGGGTGACTTAAAACTCTGCCACTGCCAAAACTTCTACTACAAGGGCAAATCATGGTTACTGTATCTTTTATATATAACTTTGATTTAAAGTATATTAAAAAAGCTAAAGTTCAAGAATTCATCATACGGCACTAAATGGCACAAAAATGTGAGCTATTTTTTTTCTTGTTAGCAGTCTGTAACACTTGGGGTATTTTGCTATAGTTCCTAATGAAAAAAAAATTATAGAAGTTTATTTATTTTTAATGCAGTAATATATGGAGAAAATAACAAGTTATGTAAACAAAAAGGGAAACTTGCTAGTTTTTTCTTTAGTTTTATAAATTTGAGCTTTAACATTTTAGAGGTACTTTCCTAATCAAGAAAAAAAGAAGTAAATTTGAAAAATGTTTTCTTTTCTATTTGGACAAGCATCCAAACAGTGTATAAGTAATTCTAAAATATATCAGAGCTGAAAGATCAGTGTAGTAGGATATTCTGAAGTGGGATATTGCAAACTGTTCACATAGTAGGATACTCTAAAGTGCTCTTGCAAATGAGAACTAAGAAAGGAAAAAAAGGGAAAAAAAGAGTCATAGAGAACAAGTATCACAATATAAGTCTCTGCAGAGATCGTATTTCACAGCAGCTCAATGGGATTGTGTTCTGAATCACCCACAGCAAATAGTGGAGAAGGCACAAGCCCTGTAGCAAAATACCTGGACTGTTTTTAATCCCCTTAGAACTGCAGAACTGAACTGGGCTGCCCTTCCCACAGTGACCTCATGAGCCAACACAGGCAACCACACCTCATGCTCAAAAAGGGTGCTCCACAAACTGTCATTAATCCCTGCAGGCAGCTGAAGGAAATGTCTCTTAGATGAGAATGTTTCACTCTGTTTCGTGCTGGCTTGAAACCAGGGTGCATTTCCTGAGCCCTGAGTGCTGTGTCAGGACTGCCACACCTGCAAACTTAAATATTGCAGCGCAGGCGAGGCAAGTTATGTATTTGAAGTTCCATGTTAGAAATCTCATTAATGCTGTAGTTATACATGCCTCATTTTTATCATAGCTTGTTCTGTAAGAAAGGTGATTGTACAGTGACTTGAGTTTTAGTTTACTTTAGTGATTTTTTTTTTCTTTTTACATTTTGTACTGTCATGTGTTAAGTATATGTCTCAGTGGTGCTTTCTGTGACAGCTGGTGCCTGTAACTGGTCATGCAACAGAATCTCACATGTGAAAATAACCAAAGAACATCCAGGATTGTTCCAGTTGCATGTAGGTGCTGACCAAAGACTATACCAAGTTAAACTCAGTGATTTTTCTTCTCTTTTGTTGAGTTTGGGGATTTTGAAAAGAGATGTTTTACGAAAAAAAGCTTTCTCTTGAACATTTGTATCAGTCAGATAACACTTTTCTTGCAATAAAGCTTATTTTGGGTTATTTTTTGTCCTTTTTTCCCATTCAGATTTAAATTGGTGATTGATTTAAAGCAATAGCCAATACTGGGGTCTGGAACCACATTTATTTGACATCACTTTTCAGATATGGTTGTGCAAGTTCCATCAGGATTCAAAGCTGCTTCTCGGTAAAATGACTGACATTACAGAAATAAAGAGATCTCTAGGGGTCTGATAAATGTACACAGGGCAGCACTGACTTTAAGGCTTAACAACTGTAATAGGTGGTTTAGAAGAAGGCAACTCTCACTTCAAAATGGGAGCTTTCCAGGAAATACTGTAAGAAAAGCTGTCAGACTGCACACAGCAGAACATTTTGTCCAAATGAACAAACTCTCAGGAGAGAAAGTAGTAGCAACACTCATCCATGACTTCTCTGAGGCTACCAGTTCTGGATGAATTTATTGGCAGCGCTTATTTACATGTGCTGTGCACACTTGTTAGATTTTTTTGTAGCTTTTTTTTAAAAAAAGAAACTATCATCAGATAACACCTGCATTAACTAATTACACAGTAAGTGCAAGGTACAACAAAAGTCTTATCTCTTTTCTGGAAAGACAGCATTAACATACACCACTGTAAATTGTGCAAGACAGATATGCACAATCCCAGAAAGAAGTCACTCCCAGCTTCAAATCCAGATGAAAAAATAACTAGAATTAAAAGAAAAAAAAATCCCAAGGAAGAAATCCAAAACCTCTTTGCAATCCAGCCTATCACAGTATATATTTCTATACCAATTTCTCTAAACTCTACCTTTTTACAGCTCCTAGTCTTTTAATGAGAAAGCTGACCACACATGCACAGACAGACTGGTGTCCCACAAAGCTACAGAGCCCCCAAGTCTGTTGCTAAAAGTAAAATGAAAATCTTGCTATTTAAGAGAGCCTGCAGTATCTTGTGGCTACTCAAATCAAGATTTTTGTGACTAATTGTAAGACCTAAGGTAGGCGTAGGCAGCGGGGACTTTAGTTATAACCATCTATATTGTGTAGTATAGATATAGGTTTGATTGAAGTCTTTTAGTCTAATAATCATCATAATTTTAAAAAAAGAAATATTACTCGCATAAATATGTCTGGTTTGCCATCTTCAGTGCCACAGGACAACGTTGTATAAAAGGCTCAATTGGGCTCATACAATCCTTTATTACATGAACTGTTGGCACAGCTAGGCATAGGCAGTCAGCTTTCTGGAAAGGGCCATGGGATTCTTATGTGGGATTTTACTGCTCTGGCTTGTAATCAGCAGTCACACCTCAGATTGAGGTCTGCAGGTGACAGCTGAAGGGTCTTTGTGCTGAACCCACAGAAGAACCCAGGAGTGGCAATGCACTGCAAAACTAAGTAACAGCAAAAATCTCACTGCCCTGTGTTTCTTACTTCTTCCCATGTGTAATAAATTAAGCTTACACACCTAAACTAAACTGAAGCTGTAACACAGGCACACCTTATACCCAAGAGAAGGGCTGGGTTTATGAAGTCCACTCTGACAAGGTGGATATTCACACTTCTTAAAGCAGGAAGGAGTGAAAATGTGAGAGGGAAGAATATACATAGATCTAAGATAAAATCCTTGGTCCCTATTGTGACTGTTCATATGTTTGACACCAAATTGCTGTAGCAGAGATAGGAAATATGTTCTTTGCTCCCACAGAATTACAGAACTGGTGGAGAAGGTGGTTTCTCACATGTTCCAAGAAGCAAACCACATGTCAGCATGGGTGGTCGCAGAGAGGTCTGACGTGTGTATTTGAGTATGGTTTTAGCACGAGCTAAAATCTCCCAAGACCTCCTCCCTGCCTGAGCTTGTCAAAAATGAGGTTGTTACCCAAATCCTATGAAAATGTCAGGAAAAATACGACCCTCTCTAACACTGTCTTTTTTGTGTCAGCAAGTCAGGCATGGCTTTAGACTTGGCCAGGGTTTGTGAATGTAGTCATATTTTCAGCCTCCACACTAAAGCAGAGGCAAAGCTTTTTCACTCACACCTTTTTTGCAAACAGTGGAATTATTGTAGGTTCCAAACTACATAATTCTCTTCATTAATTAGTGTTCTTTCCTCTGTTGGTTATTGATTTTTCACTCTTCATGCTCATTTGGCCCATATTTTTAGTCCTTTTATCATCTTTTTCTCAGGGAGTCACCAAACTTCCAGGCCTTCAACTCCTCTGTATCTTCTGGTTACTCCAACAATCCTTGAAGTGCCATGAATTTAGCATCCCAGGTGGCCAATCTTCAACTCCATTTGGCTTTGTTTATTGAAGCTTGTCAACATTAGTTTTAGCAAAATTAAGTTTACAGTGATTTAATGAACAAAGGAACAATAAGAATCTGTGAAGAAACCTAACTAGTGCTGGCTAAAAGTGGTCTCTGCTTACAATTAATTAAAGCAACTAATTAAAAATTAGTTAGGAAAGTGATAGCATTTCCATTTCTACTCATGGCCAAAACCAGACCTCCAGACACAAAGAATGCCAGCAGGAGCAGCTCTTGGTGTGCCATCCCTTTGATGCCTCAAAAAGCACTTGTTATACACAAGCAGGGTTTTTTGAGTACATTTTAAAATCCTGTGACTAAAGATGTTTTTACATAAAGTAAATATGCAACACTTCTCTGCAGTTTTGTCCAATTCTGGTGTTTCTATATTGCTCATATATTTATAGAAATATTTGGTATTTCTGTGCTTCAACCTCTACCATTTCCTGAACAATGTAGACTCAAAAACCCCTGTCAGTTGCCACTAAGATTTGCCCCTGGGAAAGATTACTAAGAAGCTGCCAAAAAAAAATCCATTCAAAACCAAAACAACACAAGTATGTGCTTGGCTAGACAGAATCTCCCTCTTCTCTGCAATGATGAGAACTGATGAATTACTGTCACCACTGCACCTGAATTCTGAAAATACTTGGAATTTTAGCCCAGATCACCAAACTCACAGCTGAAAATGAGCTGTGTTTCCTAGGCCTGACTTGTGGTTTTGAATCTAAAGGAAAAATATGCGTTCAAGGAAACGGGATCTGACCCCCAGTTTACATTTAGCAAAAAGAATTCATTTTGTACCTAAGTGAGAGAAATACAAGGGCCTCTCTGAGTTCTGTAAAATAATTGTATCTCCAGGCCTTGCTGTTCTTCATGTGGAGAGAGCCCCACATAGGATGGGGAGGGGGAATATCAAATAACCATCTGACCATAACATTCAGATGAACACTGAATTTTTTAAAAAAACATTAGCAATAAGGTAAAAGTCAACACGCAGAGCAACCGTAACACCCAAAGGCACAAATTTCACTGTTGTTCTGTCTGCTCCAGAAAAATCAACTGAAAGAAGAAGGCTGAAAGGAACTGACTAAAAACTTACCAATTCAACAAACCCTGGCAAGTAGTTCACCCCCAAGGTTAAAAAGGTAATTGAACTGTTCTCTGCAAATCATATTACTTTTTTGAAAGCCATGAATTCCTAAAGATCAGAAATAAAAGCAGTTTTGAGCATGTGAGGTAGACATTTGAGAAGAACTGCTCCCACACAACACTGGCAGTCACAAATGGTCTGAATCAGGTGTAAACACTTAACATCAACAAGAAAAATTTATGTGGTACAAATACAGCACATCTGGTGTGCTGTAATTGGGTAGGAAGTTTAGATCATAATTTTGTGCCCATATTTTTACCTGGGCATATGCACAGCCATAGAGAAACAATGTCAAGAAGCAGTCAGACCTGGTAATTCTGAGACAAACTGGCAAAATCCAACAATTCCTCCCTCTTCCAAATGGGCTTTTAAACTTGTATAGCCTTTATATTTTATGATTAATTTCTTAAAACTAAGATTAGAATGCCACCCCCAGTGTTCTGCTATTGAGTCCTTCACATCAAGCTACTCTCATTTCCAGGCCCTAGTTTTAGGGATAACCACAATCTTCCAGTCTAGATTGAAGTCTGCAATCCCACACCATCTGATAATCACAGAGTTCCTTTCCCCCCTCATTTAAATTGCTCATAAATTATCTAAACACTGGCTTAACAATTTCTGTGTCACAATTTTACTTTTTTTTTTTTTTAAATACTGTAAAATGACAGCCGGTTTTGGCTGGATGCCTTCTTTTCATGGCATTGTTTCAAACATACAGCTGGGAGACTGAAACCCACAGTTAAGAATCAAGATTCAGTTTGAAATGCCTGTTGTTAAATCTATCAAGTGTCTCACAGAGCTTAGACAAGATAAATTAAAACCAAAAAACAACCCGACTACAGTATTTTTAAGGCCAGATACACTGCTGAGATACCTCAGCTCCCTGTCCCTCAATCTTGATCAGTAAAATTGATCACCAGAGAGTTCTGTCAGCAGCAGCCACACCTTTGGAAAGTACAGTGTGTTTCTCCACAGGCCTCTGAACTTTTGTAGAAAAACACTTTTCTGAATCATTCACTGAATCCTTGGACACACACAGCCTTTTAAGCTTTTTTTATTTCAGCATGCCTAAAACTCAGTGAAATCCTTACATTGCATACTATTTTTAGACAGACCAAGCACAGGGTGATGGTCTCAAATAGCTGTTCTTGAATTAGAGCTGAGATTCACAGGGATGGCTCCTGATGTAGCTCATCTATTAATATCACTCAATGGAAAATACCAAGTATACCAGACATGCCATTAATTAAATGGATTGAAATTCCTCTTCTTTCTTATCACATGACGTAAAGAAATGCTATTTCTAAGTGTTCCACAGAATAATGAGATCCATCCAGTCCCAAAACAGCTGCTTTTTGACTAAACTGCAGCTGTCAGGAAGCCCAGTTTTGAAGCCAAGATGGAAGCAGAAGATGACTGTTTGAAAATAAATTTTATTATTATAAGCGACTTCTCAGCTGCTGAGAACACAGATGTAAATTTTACAAACACACAAACTTCAAAATATGAGAGTTTGTGGAATATGGAGCTAATCACAGATGAGTCTTTTCTCCTGCTGGATGAACTGAGCTACACCCAGCACTTCCTTAGCCTAAGCCTCCTTTCCCATGAAAAGGAGCCACACTTGTTTCAGGCAGCACTGAGGAGAACGTGATTAAATGGCCTGAGCTGGCTCCTGTGTTTGTGTTTGATGTCCTGGCTGCTCCTCTGTGCTCCCCAGCCTCCTCCAGTGAGAGGAAAACTGAGCTGCCCTTCCTGAGGACATGTGCTCCTCAGGAAAGTACAGTCCAGAGGAAGGGCACAAGGAAAACAAAACATAGCAACCAAACCTTGAATGGAGCATCAGCAAAGAAAATGCTTGAAAGACTCATTTCGTTAAAGTTACATTCAAAACCCATGAAAACATTGCTGCTGACCAGAGCAAAAAAAAAACCCAGCAAAAAAACAACATGAAAAGGGCATAAGATATGGATAACTTGGCAGGGTCAATTAAAAAAAACAAACAACAAACCTGACCTTTGTGGAAAGCAGTGGTTTTCTTAATGTTTCTGAAGTTCCAAGACGAACAGAGACAGAAAATGGGGTCATATCTATTTATCCACCGAACATGCAAATATGTTACAATCACAGTGCCAGATATGCCTTCTCTATTGTCCAGACAGTACTTTCCAAAATGAATAAAATAGAAATTTCTTCTCTACATGAGAAGAAACCACTCTCAATTGTCAAGTTCTTTGTTTCCAGACTAAATACTAAAAGTATTTACGTATCATATAAACACTTTTTTTTGTGAAATAACCACTGCCTTCCTAAGAAAGCACCTTATATTTGCTTTTGTTTTGTATTGATACTTAATTAAAGAAAAAACCCACTTATTTTCTTAATTTTTCACTTTTAGTCATTGTGAAAACTGTGCATTCAAGTGTAGAATGCAGTCTGCAGCAAAAAAACTGGTCACAAGGGCAGCCAAGAACAAATATTCAAAAGTGACCCAGAGAAAAACTTGATTGTTAAAAATCAAGAGGAAGCAGAATCTAGAATATGGTCCACACAAGCTGCCAAAGTCTCAAATTACAAGTGATCAAATATCAAGCATTCCATAACTAAATGGTTTATATTGAAAAAAAGAC
>VXBB01010739.1:123538-138087 GCA_013399915.1 Illadopsis cleaveri
TAATTTTTTATGGTTGTAAACACTTTGCTTGTTGAATAAACAGGGTTTTTTCACTTTTTCTCTAAGGAAAGTTTTCCTGAACCAGCTGGGGGAGGGGCTGCTTGAATTAGCTTTCCAGAGGGACCCCAGTCGGAAGTTTCCTCCCAAAATTTGCCCTAAACCAGGACAGTATCCATGTCAGGAACCAAATTCACCATTAACCTTTGAATTATGAACATTATTCCCTTTCAATGAACAACAACAAAAAAAGGCTTTGTTAGACAAGACTTGTATTGAATTCATTTCTTTTATTGCAGTGACATCCCCCTGGTACAAAGTATTAACTGCAATAATTACGTTAAAACATTAGAAAAGCATTTGTGTGGGACAGTTACAGTACAGTGTCAAATCTTACATCCTCAAACCATGTGGGCCATTACCCACTAACGCTCAAATCTTTTAAATTATTTTTTGTTATTTTTTAAATATGTAATGTCAGAAAAAAGGCATATAAAAAGAATGTATGTAAAAGGAAGCCTAGATACAAGTGAACAAATAAATAACTGATTTTCACCAGCTATTATTGTCTTTCTAAACCCATACAAAGGAACCTAATCTATAAGAAGAATTGCCATGTGTAAGTGATTTTATTTTCCACATCATTAATGATGATTGGAACATAAGTAAATTTGGCGTCAAAATCAAAGCAGGAGTTGGAGTGACTGCCACTAACTGACATCTGCTACAGACAATTACTATTAATTGTTCAAATTTAAGTGAGCAAATAATCTTGGAATTTGCCCTCATGCCTAGCATTAGTGGACTCCTGACAGCGCATGTGAAAAGCATTCTATCGTATTTCACAGACATGACCTTAACTATCCCCATTATGTATATTTAGATATACTTTTATATAATTTTATACACATATATGCATGTATACACACACTTCATTTGGTTTCTGTGTTGTGTTACAGATCACAAGCAATTGTTTCCTGAATGGGCAAATAAACTTTTTTTAAATAAGTGTACCTGTGCACGTTTTGTTTTTGTATTTTCTTTAAGATAGCAGCACTAAGTCCATGCTATACGTCCATCTGCTCAAAAGAATGTTACCCACGAAACAAGGAGAAATGTGGCAATGATTCCATATGCACAATGTGACAACCTTATCCCCTACAAAACACTGTAAAACCTGTGATATTTATGTTGGTAAGTTTGATCCACATCCCCTCACCTGGAAGGAAACATCGCTTTGACCTCACACTGTCTTGTCTTACAATGTTTTATCATAACAAGCTGGGTTCATGCTGGCATCAGTTATCTCACACTTAGCAGCAAGACATGCATGTTGTTTTTCTTAGAAGTTTTTCAGAAGTGAAATGATTCCATAGTCTCAAACCCACTTGACAGAAACAGCAAAAAAAACCAAAAAAACCAAGATTTTTCGCAGTTTACCAAGAACTTGAAAACAGTGTACACTGTACAGTGTATTTTTATCTTTAATCACAAGAAGTTGAAGCTCTACCTTGCCACACAATGATTATACTTTCTCCTTCAAAAGGAACAGTTATATTTCAATGTGATCCTGCATTTAGCAAAAAAAACACCCCAAAACCAAAAAACAAACAAACAAAAAAACGCCCCATCAAACAAAAAAACAAAACAAAACACTCAACCAAACAAAAATAAAACAAAAAAACCCCAACCTCTTCTGTGCATCCTTAAATGAAAGTCACTCACCCACTGGTAAACTGATCCGGTAGCATGTCCAATGCTAATATCAAAAGCTTGTGAAATGTTTTTAGGCAATCCTTTCTATCAAAAAAAATTAGGAATTTAAAAAACAGTTCGCATTACTAACCTTTATACAAAGGCTCAAGTGAAATTTCTTTTGCAGGTGTTCGCAGTAGACTAAATTATGAAGTTTCCAAAATATACAATGAAAGGGCACACAAGACTGGCAGTTTCTTTATTGAACATAGAAAATGTATAAAGTAGGATGTATGGAATAGATCAAAATTGCTAGACAATCAAACCTGAGTATTATTTAATAAGACTAAATTTGTTTTCTGCAACTGAATGAATTGACCTAAAAACATCTCCCCTAAGAACTTAGTGGTCCGTTTAACCATTTGTTGAAAAACGCGAGAGAACTGCAGCTTTTACATTTCATACTGGATAGCACAATTCCACATAGTGTTTACTGTTTTCTGTTAGATAGCATCACATTGCTTGTATTATCCCCATTCAAGCCTTAAGTCGAGTTTTTGTTTAAAAAGTAAGTTGAAAGTGACACTAAATCGTAAGAGGCCAAGAACTAGGACAGGTCTTTTATTTTCTTCCAATTTGTATCAAGATAAAAAGCCTCAGCCAGCAAGATGAACTTGATTTCACAGCAGAGCTAAGACTCTGCCAAGGTAGATAAAATTAGCTGTCTCAGACTACTGCTGAAGTAGTACACGTTGTCAGATTTGAGAAAAAGAACCATCTCTATAAGAAGAATTAGTTTTATTACAACTGTTACAAAACTTACTGACAGTAATGTCAGGGATTTGCTTTAGTTCAACTGACCTGCCCCAATTCTCACCTTTAAATCTAACAGACGTAATAATAGAAAAAAAACAAACAAACCAAACCAAACAAAAAAAACCCAAAAAACTTTCTGATGACAAAAAACATACAGTACTAAGAACTAATAGCTCAATGGAAGACTGAAAAGCAGCATTCATTTTTATTGTAATATGGAATAGACTAAAAACTAAAGGAAGTCTGATCGAAACTCTTAGTTGAAGGCAGATTTTGACATTCTATATAAATTTACAAAACAGGATGTATGGGTGAGATTTGGTTAATTTCAGAAGGCACCTCAAGGCTAAAAGGCTTTTATAAATCTATAATCCTTTCATTGATCAAAAATACAACATTTTATTGCTGCTATTCAAATAGCAAACAAAAAGCTCATCTTGTTCTTCAGTCTAACAAGGAATCCTCCCCCATTAAGCAAGATTAAATTACAGAAAATATAGAATAAAACTGAAGATGTCACAACTTTAGAAATACAGTGACTTTCCTTGTGTGCTTTCAAGTCAGTGAAATAGTGAAAGAAGAGTCACTTTTTGCCTGTGTGATGTTAATGAACTATAGACCACGGCAGTCACTCTCCCCTGGGCACTGCAGTACCATTTCATCAGTGTGCCATGTGCAACACTCTTAGGAATAGAAGGTGAGGACACTCTGATGATTCCCACGAACAAGGAGGATTGGTGGCAGATCTTTAGAGAGAACTTCCAGCCAGGCCATGTACAGTGCACTGGAAACTGCCCCTTTCCGTGCTACAGGCAAGCTCCTGCAAGCCACAAGGGAAACAACTTTTACTAGGCAGGAAAACCTGGCCAGGTACAAGTCAGATTGCAATAAATATGACAGATGATTCTAGAAAGATCTAAATATTGAGTCACATTTCTTCATCTTTGTAATTTTACGCCCCCCTCAGAATTCTTGAGTTGAGAGTTTGTATCTTAAACATCAAAGGCATTTACATCTATTTCCTCCTCACTTTTGGCCTGTTAACACCATTTAATACTCAGGCAGCTTCATGCAGAATCCTCCTCAGCTGAGGACATTTTCCTCATCTTCAACATTTTAAAATACAGCAATAAAAAACCTGCCATCTGCCTCTTGCTTGTTCATACCAAAAGCAATTCCCCAAAAATCTGTGAGCAAGATAATGACTTAATTTTATCTAGAGAGATCCTCTAGAAAAGGAAATCAAAGGAAGGACTCGAGAAAGAGGGAAATAACTGCAGGCAGGAGTACAAAGAATGTGAGAATTCTGAGCTGCACCACAAATGTGGAGGTCATCAACTAAAGCAGCATAATCAAAAGCACAACACTAAAAAGGACATTTTTTTCTTCAGCAGAATAGTGGCTCCATACTTCCAATAAATAAATACCGTGAGCACTGAAATTTTGAGTATTTCTATACTTCAATGCCAAGGCAAAGTCTTGTTCCTGATCTATATTTACATTTATATTTCAAATTACAACTCCATATCAATTCAGGTAACACCACAAATTCAAATAATTTACTTACATGACAATTATGTTAGCTGTACTTGAATGCTCTTTCAGCAGCTCGTTTAACCTAATCTGTCGGTAAGTCTGTAAATAAAATGACACTTGTTAGGAACACCTTTTATTTAAAAACTACAAAAAACTCTTAAAAAAAAGGAAAAGAAAACCAGTATGACCAACTGGAATGAGTAATTAACAAAAAGGAGCTGCGGAAACTCATTCTCATTATCAAAAAACCTGCGGTTGTAAGGTTAGGAAAAAAGAAAGCAGCACGCTTAGAATATGCAAGTAAACCAAGTGCTACCCTATTACAGGATGCCATTTATTTTCTCAAAAATAAAGAGACACCTGAGAAGAAATACTTTTGTGTCACTATGGTGCACAATAACTTGGGAAAGATGTCTAAACTTTAACTGCTCCTCTGCACCACGAAGTGTTGTTTGGTTTTAGTGGTGGGTTTTTTTTTAAATAAAGAAGCAAAAAACATTAGCTTGGTTTAAAAAAAAAAAAAAAAGTCACAAACACCTGGCTATAGACTAAATGATTCTAAACTAACTGCTGAAATACTGTAGGAAAGAAGTCTGACCCCTCTTCATACTCAAATGTAGAACCTTTTTGCTTTTGTGAACCATCTAAATGGTTTTAGATGCTACTTTTTATCTGCTATTCACAAAAACTGCTATAGAAGAGAGAATAACAGGAATTAACTCATTGTTATCACAACCACAAATGCAGTAGGAGAAGGAAGTTTTAACTGACATAACATTCTAAAAAAACCCAGAACCTTTGTTTTGTAAAGCTCAAGCTCATTATCTGTTATCCTCCATGGTTCATCCTCCTTCATTTTATCTGCAACTTCTTGTTCTTTATCATCTTCATGAAGTCGGAAGGGCTCTATCATTTTCTCAAAAGCTGCAATACTGGATGGATTAAATGAACAAACATTAGAGCAGACATGAGTTTTTATGTCAAAAATTATTTTCATGGTACCAGAAATTAAGTTTTATTGCTACGTAAAAATGAACAGAAGTTTTTTTACCCCTGGCTGTTGCAGTTAGAACATCAAATCAGTTTTTTGCACATGCAGACATTGTGATTCAGCAAACAATTTGCCGTACAATTAGAAGTTTTACTCAGTTCAGAAATTTACCTCTAATTTTGAAAGCTGAACAGAACTATCCTTAAAAAAGGGACAATAACAAGGAGCAGGTGTTTCAGAAGTAATTTTGAAGGAGGAGGAGTTTACATGTTACAGTAAAAACAAGCTATCAAGTCACATGCCCATGGTGTTAGGATTCTGGCTTTGATCTTTTTACTTTGTTTATCTCTTTCCAGTACAGTCCAGGAGCCACATCCAAATGAAAAAAACCCCACAGATACCTTAATCTTCCTGTTGCACTTGTAAGAATATGAACACTTTGAATTTATCAGGACTTTAGAGCAAGAACTTCACCATAACACCTTGTGAAGATCAAGAAGAATTAATTTCTGCTAGAAACAATAACTCAGGTTACCCTACTTTTTAACCCACATTCCCTCCAGGAAATACAAAGATGTTTTGTTTGTAATGTGGGTATCTACCCTTGGTCATCTTTACTGTACAATGACTTCACCTTAATCAAAAAAAAGAAAACAAATGTGATCTGCTATTCTTTAGCTGAGCAAAAAGGAGATCTAATAATAACATTATTATATAGCACAGCAACTGTTAAAAATTAATCTTCCTCCACTTGGTTTCCAGCTGTTGTTAATACCTAAATGGTATTTAGAAATATTTTGGATATATTGTGGTGATGTATTTACAAAGACAGAAAGAAAAATGCTCTCAGAAGAAATAATTCATGGATCACTTCTATTAAACAAAAACAATTCCACATGATCCGAGGATCTCAACTGCAATGCACACATGGGTGCTGCTCCATCAGAGTTTTACAGCTTTCACAGCAGCAGGCTCCTGGAAGTGAATATCAAAGACAACCAGAGTGCCAGAAATATTTTATTTTACTTTCTTTTAGTTACTCAGTGTATTCTATACATTTAAAAAAAACTATTAAAAAAAGGTATAAAAGAACTCATATTAACTTCAGCATTTAGCAAAGTTCTAAAATAACACTTCTCAATTTCCATGGTGTATCAAGACTTTCAGATAAATGCATGCCCATACAAAAGATATTTTTGCAACTTCAGCATACTCAAGAAGGCCTGAAGGGAAAGTAGGACAATGGCAAAGGAAGATATTTTTAGATCACACACATTCTGTTCGAAGTTTGTGCTGAAAGCCATCTACGATTAAAGCTTTTTTGAACTTGAAAGTAAGAAACACCACATGTATGATCATTTCTGTGTACTTGAAAGTCCACGCAAGTTAGAATAGGAGAAGAAAAAACAAAACGAAACAAAACCCCAAATCAGGTTATTTCAAGACCAAGTTTTCTTACACTAAACTAAGACTTTATGAGATTCAGATCATTTAAGTTTTGGTGAACATCTCTCCTATTAAAGAAGATTGCTCCAGACAATTCAGGTTTTTTACACTTAATTTTTCTGAATTTAGTATTACAATTTAGGGCCGTAGATTCAAAAAGATACAGATTTCTATATTCTTGGACATGGGAGTTATTGTTAATTATTTTCCCATATTTTTGTGAAACACTGAATAACACAGGAACTTCCGTACCACAAGATATGTAGGAAAGAATGAAGTGCTAAATTAAAGACATCAGAAATTCAATGAACAAACAAGATGTGTTTTGAGACTTACTTTTCTTTCTTTGGTTTAGTATTAATATCCCCAAGGACCATAATATCTGAGAAGTCTATCCGAAATTTGCTAAGCAAAGTAGCCATCCTGCATCAGAAAAACAAGCCTTTATACATGATTGTAGTTCTAATTATTTCACAGGTTAGATAGACAGATGTTTGGTAATAAAAAACACTGGTTTAAGAAAGAGAACAAAAGCATCATCTTAAATATAACAAGGACAACAATCAAACTAACTTGGCATGACTATAAATCAACAACACGCTTTGGAAAAAAACCCCAAACTGTTTTATGACTCTAAAATAAAATAAGAGCTCTCTCTTGAAGATAATATCAGAAAATACTAAATAGTGTCAGATAATATTGCAGAAAAATTAGTTTGAGGTAACTCATCCAAAAACAATCTGGGGGAAACTAAACCTCTTTTTGAGAAAGGCAACAGAGTATGATCATACCTCCAGGAGAAAAACAACTGAAATAAGGTAAGCAGGAAGAGAAAGTAATCCGATGTGTAACATAATGTATTAGCATTTGAAATGGAATTTTTAAGGCAAACTTACGCTCTTCTGTCATGATCAATCCTGTTTATTTTTCCACCAATGAACACCCTGATCTTGCAGTCCTTCCATTTCTTTTTGGTTGTGATAAGGTAAGGAATCAACAGAGTCAAACCTGTGTTTTGAATTTGAGCCAGATTAAGAAAATTGCACTTAGTTAAATTGTACAGATTTTATATGAACTGGCTGGCATATATCCATTAACAACTAATTCAGAATTACTCCAATAATTTTTTTATCAACATTTAAACCTTTTTAAATTATAAAGCACGTTACCTCCATCATCAAAGAGCCACCAGACGTCAATATTGCTCTTGCCTTGTTTCTTCTGGAACTGAGAACTTGCATCAAGAAGTCTTTGGTCAGCCAAGTTTAGAGGAGAGGATGAGCTCTTTGAATCTGGAAAAAAATATGGTGAAATTTGTGTTTTGCTTAATCACTTTGAAAATCATCAAATGCAACTCATTAATTTTTTGTGACATATCTACTTTTAAATTAAAAATTTTCCTTCACATGCTGCAACCCAAACCCAAATCTTTATTCACTGGATATAAACTGAACTGTCTGTATTTAGGGTGTCTAGAGACTCATAATTTTAGCAGCTGAAGTAATTTAGCAGGCATCTGAGGAATAAAGGATTTGTGAGGTCCTCATACAGACATTTGCCTGGACAATTTAATTAACTTTGCTCCAGAGCTTTAGGCCATGCAATCTACCTCTTGCAAATAACAGAATTTCCCTAAAAATACATAGGTAACTGATTTTACAAGTAAATGTCATGTCCTAAACCATTTTTTCCTTAAATCCAGTTTTCTTTAAGCAGGTGGTGAAATTAAAAGCTATTTATGCATACTGGGCCCTTTTGCAAAAAGTACTGTTTTGCATAACAAAGATTTGATTTACTCAGAACATGACAATAATAGCATTTTCAGTTAGAACAATAAAGATAATTTCTTTTGAACTGCAGGAAAAAAATCCTTAACTTCTTTCCCTTAATTAAAACCTCAGTCTGAGCAAGAGCCAGGAGCCTGACATTCATCTCTGTCCTTATTTTATTAGGAATTTTTTAAATTTAGAGCACATCTGTGACTGATTTACATTAATATACTACTTTATTGCATACTGGGACTTCCTCCAAACTGCCATTTTGTGCTTCAAGATATAATCTCACTTTCCATTATTAAAACACAAAAGCTTCTAGCTGGTGAAATTATGAAGAAAATGTCAAAATAGTTCAGATTAATTGTAATTAAGGCAAAAACACCTGATTAACTCAAGTCTGAAATAAACGAGGAAGTGAAAACTGCTCAGGTAATTTCTCAAAATGTTGATTTGAAGGACTACTTTGCATTATTTTAACGTGTTCACCTCACTGAGTAGCTGTACTAAGTCTTAATTGTCAGGATATTGAACTACTTCCAAATAACAGAGTAACAACCACGACTTTGGAAGATACACTGAATAAACTGAGAGCACTTCACTACACCATCACATGGTATTTCCTGAACCAAAACCAAGCAAGGACCCAGACAGACACCTGGGACACAGAACTGAAAAAGCAGAAAGGTCCTGAACACATTTCAAATGCGACTTTAAGAGAAGAGCTTTTTAATTCCAACACTAATGCAAATCCTTTCTCAGTAGAAACTTCTGGGAATTTCCACAATGTTGCCTTTTTTTCACAGCCTAGTCCCTAAGGATGAAACAAATAAACAAGCAAATATGAAGAAACAAATAAACATTGAATGGTTGGTATTTTCCTCTCTGGTACTTAGGTGTAGAAAGAATTACAAAATGAAAACTGAAATCAACAATGTGAAAGAATGATTTAACACAAAAAGATGGAAAATGCCTGCCTTTATTCAACAGTGGCTGTGTTGGAGTCTTTCCATCCTCATCCTCTTCTGCATGTTTTTTAGAGACACAAAATAAAAAGGTTAATTTCCTTTGTGATATTACTGAACACAATACAAATGTAAGATAAAAACCAGAAAATAAAGATGTGAAATGAAGCATTCTTTTGCACAGAGAAAGGCACACAAATGCAGTCTCCAAATCCTAAGAATCATTGGTACTTCAAAAAAATTATGTATACCTCCACTACCCATCTAACTATTAAGGCTTTTGCTTTCTAAGAAAATAAGTTGGTTATTGTCATGTCAAAGTATCTTGAATGATTTGTATCTGTTAATATGCACATAATATTCCAGTCTGAGACGAACAAACCTCCATAAATTTAGCAGCCTTCCAATCACTCGTAACATACAAATGTGGGGCACAATCCTCAAGCGCTGTTTACTGTCTCTCAAACTCAGTAACAAAAAAATTCCATTTTAAGTCATTGCCTATGACCTGGTTTATTTAGGGGACTAGAAACAAATACTTGTTTTATATACTGGTAAGATCTGGACCAAAGTACTGAAGAGATTAGACATCACCTCTACAAAAGCGTAACACTTCTATTCCACAAAATAAATCCCCTAAATAATCCCTGGGCACAGAGAGAGAGGAACTGAGGAGGAATGAGAGAGACAGAGCGAGAATTCAAGGTTCATTGCTAACTAGCAGTTACCTTTGCGTGGAGTGGGAGCTCTTTCACTGGATGATGGAGCAAAAGCTATGGAAGTGTCTGTCTCAGACTTCTTGCTATAATCCACTTTTACTATGACATCCTTGGGGCAGGGAGACTTCTCTTGGGATGACAGCAAATCTTTGTGAAAGCAAAAAACCTATTAGAAACCACTGAATTGTTACAAATAGTACCAACACAGGAATGTGACAATACTGAGTCAGTCTAATATTAATTACACGCTGCCGCAACTGTTCCACCAACACAGAGAGAGCAGAAGGGGAGAAAACCAACACGAAAGTATTCTGTGAATTTCTTCAGAGGACAAAGAGGCTCCTCCTCCGAGCAGAGCTGTCATTTTCTGTTACTTTCCCAGGTTGTGGTTGTTGACTGCACGCCCAGAGTCTAAAAAACAGAGCTAGGTAACATTGTGGAGCTACAACTAGAAGAGGGGAAAAAAAAAATCACTTGGTGAAATGTTTTCTGTTTCTGCTTTTAACTGCAAGAGGAAGATGAGCCTTAGGCATGGCACAGACCAAGTGTGTCTGTCTCACTGCCAAACCTCTTTCCCAGGTTTGGCTTCTGTGGAGCAGCTGTCAGAGCTGAAGCAAACTCACACAGTCCCCAGTGGGTACCAAGATCTTTCTGACACCTTGATGTTACATTCCCAGTTTTCTCAGCAGCATTGTTTGCACACTGCAGGTTCACTCCTTGCCACTTCTCACACTCCTCTACCCTGCCTGCATATGGTGACAGGCTCCCTGACTCCCTAAATACAAGAACATACATCCTTTCCAGTGAAGGAACTTCCTCTTCCAGGGGGTTGCCCCTCTTTGCATCATCTCTCCTCATGGTAACAGCATTGTATGGGGCAAGCCACAAACAAATTATGCATCATCAAATAAGGACAGCTGCACCAAAGCTCACAAGCTTGGAATTTAACTAAAATCACACCATTCCACTTAAGAACACTACTCAGAAAGCATAACCAAGTCTTCCACACAGGAAATCTTTCCAAATTTGAGGCAGACTATTCAGAATCCCTAAATTAGCCCGTGTAGGGGTTGGCAACCCACACCAAACTCAACGGCTTTCTGCAGAGTGTTTGTTGTGATTTTCACAATTTCTGGGCTTGAGCCCCAAGTATTTGATGCCAACTTCTCAGCATCACTAATCAGAAGATCTTCTGCAGGCAGCCGTATACAATTTGCAAATACAAAATGGTGAAACATAAAAAACCCAAGCTCTGCTGCTGATCATGGGTTACCATCTTACAGTTCAGACTTACTAATTTCACTGAATTTTATTGCACCAGAACAGTGGTGTTTTGTTGATTTTTTTTTTTACTGAGCTTTAGTATTTTCAGAATGCAGTACTAAAAGGTAATTAGAACAACAAATTCACCACATGGAACAAAGTAAGTCATACCTTGGCCCTGAAGGTGAGAAATGTCCAATCCCTCCTTGAGGCGAATGACAACTACACCATACTGAACATCAAAGGCATCACTAAACAAAAAGGACAAAAATAAAATATTTCACGGCTTTTTCTTGCAAAAATGAAAAATGCACCGTCCCTGAACAAGTTCCAGTGATTAAGCACTGCCATTGGAAGTCTCAATTTATAAATTTGCTTTAGAATGCCAGTTTCAATTCCGAAACATTAACTGAACAACATTTTAGGAAAAATATTAAGAAAGGATACCTGTTCCTTCTCCTCCCTCTGTCCACTATATAAACAGTGATTAAATAAAATCAACGTGAATAGGTCACTCAAGTTATGCACAGATAGTAAGATAAACCAAGAAATATAGATTTTTATTTCCATCATCAAAAAAGGGATTTGAGTAGATCTTTTTGATCTGAGAACTAAAGATTTCTGGCACCTTTCCAAAATGTTTGGGTATTAAAACCACCTAACATGATGTAATTTAATATAAAATTAGTTGTAAGTTAGCTATAATGTGCCTAGTCCCTTTACATCTGATAAAGTTGAAACTCACTCCAGTCAAAAATAAAGAGGCAGAACTTCATTACTGTAGAACAGAGCAAAAATCCTGAATAAACTGCTGAGTAGAAGTGCAGTAAAATTAGTAACAACCCCACTCTCAAAATATAAGACAAGAAAAAGTTGAACTTAACCATATCATACAGTTTGCGTTAGTCATTAATCACCATCCTTTACATAAAAATACCTTGTTCATTACAAACAACCATAAATCAGAGAACCCCCTCCCATATAATTTCCACAGACAGAAATTTCTCAGGATTTCACTAATTAAACACTTCCCTTTAGAAGTAGTAAGACTTGATTAGAAATGTTTGAAATATCAATGTATTCTATAATAAGTGCAAGAAAAATTGAGGTTGATTTGAGATTTGTTTTGTCTATTAGTGAACATTTTAATTTCATTTTTAATGTGTTAGATTTGTAGAGATTAGATGTGTTTCTATTGTGTGCTTCAGAAACTTTTCCAGAAATACATTTGACCTGCAGTTATTACCTCCTGAGGTTTCTTTAGGGATGTGGAGAACCACATGACTTGCTGACCTTGATAGATCTTCCTGCAAAAGCCATCCCAAAATAAAATACGAAAATAAAGAAAAGCTAACTAACGTGTTTCCTTATTTTTCCACTGCATTTGGTGCACCTGCTATTCTCTTTAAGACCTGGGTGAGATAATTTTTTTCTGTCCTTTTTTAATATCTGCCTGTAAAGCCTAAAGCCCATCCTCTCTCTCTCTTCTCAAAGCATAGAAAATGAGAAATATAAAGCACAAAAGTAAGTGGGTTAACCAGCACTTCAGCAGAACACAAAAACCTATGCGTAGGTAAAACAAGCATTGTTTTTTTTCCTTAAGTGTTTGGGTAGCAGCACAAGTTACTCTATTAAATTTTTCAGCCACAAGTGGTCTGCGTTTCAGTACTACCAGCTTACTTTAGGATTTCCTCTCTCTTCACCTTTCTGTATTATCCTGGGTGTCAGTGCTGTGTATCTTGAAAGCAAAGTATTTCTCCTCCTTTTAGCTAGAAGAGTAGCTCTCAAACCCCAGACCTCTGCCACAACTCTTTTTAGAAACAGAAAGTTATTATGGACATTTCTAATCTGCTTAAACTATGAAGACTTGCTTATTAATTTCCCTATCAGAAAAATCCCAAGGTATTGAAAACTGTTGAATGGAAAATCTAGGTCCACTTGAAAGAGACTTCATGTAACTAAGATCTTTCTTACTACCAAACCTACTGAAATGGAACACAGCAGCTAAAACTTTTTATTTTCTACTTACTGGAATAAATTGATATAGGTTTCAACATCTCTCATATCACTTTGCCTCCAGTTTTTCTTAAATCCAACAACAAGGGTGTTAGGTCTCATTCTACCCAAACCAGCAGCCTAAGAATAACAAGAAGTAATTGATAAAACAACACGTTACTGACACAACTAAAGGTTCTGTTTTCTACTTAAGAGAATAATAAAGTACTTTTCATCAAAGCTTTAAGATAATTTTGCAAAAGGAGCATATTTCAAAGTATAAAGCCCTTTCTGATTTTGATGGACATCCTGAGCACTTTAATTTTATTTTAAAAAATACCTGCATTAAGTATTGTCCTCCATCCCTCAAATCCTCTGCATGCACTGGTGCATAGAAAGCTTTCATCTTGTTTTTAATTAGCCATCGCTGATATTTAGCCAAATCAGTCGACAGCTCCTTCATGGCTTGCCTCCGAGGACCCTTTCNCACAGATGCAGGATGACTTAATATTACACTTTATGGGAGTATTTGTATCCTGCAGTCAAAGTCATCTCCTCTTTAAATACTTCCTATATGTTGTTTCTGTTGGGGTGAATTTTTTGTGCTCCTCCTAGCCACCAAGATGCAGAATACAGGACGAGGTATAATCAAGAATGCAGGAGCCCAGTTTTTGCAGAAGGACATAGACTTGACCAAATGGTCAAAGCTACTGAAGAATAAGGTAGTGCCACCCTTCCCATAAGAAAGTCATTTTAAACTGGGAAAGGATATGCTCCCATAAAATCATCATAGTTGCTTTCCTACAAGAAGCATGACATCACTTTATTCTTTTCTGTATAGCCTGACTTTCAAAAGGCAGTGATTTACACCTGTGGTATATCTCCCTAGCACTACTCAGTTTGTCCTTCAATATTCACCGAAATATTAAGTTTATATGGACAGAAATTAAAAGCTTCTTAAGATGGAGTATATGCATGTGGACTGCATTAACCTGATTTGCTCTAATTTGTTCACTAGATCAGAAGCAAATCATACTTGGTAAGTGAAATAAATTTAAACACATTTAAGAGTAAATTGTGTTTTCATTCAAGTCTTTCAGGTGTGTCACCAGCACCCTCAGCTTGGTGTCAGCTGTAAACCTGTGGCCCTGCTCTCCCTGTCTGTGTCACTTATGAAGGTATTGAAGAGCCCCAGTGCCAGGACACAGCCCTGAGGGAGATCTCTCATCACCAGCCTCCAGCTGGACATGGAACCATTGACTACAACTCTCTGGCTGCATCCATCCACTGAATCCTACACCCTTCAAACCCAGGTCTCTTCAATTTGGAGATGACAATGTCACGTGGGACTGTG
>VXBB01010739.1:154375-177419 GCA_013399915.1 Illadopsis cleaveri
AGATTTAAGTTGTCAGCACTCACATGGAAGTTGAAGTATTAACCCATTCCAGCCACTATCAGACCAATAAAAAAGCTGACAGTCACAGGGCCTTCTTAAAACTAAGTACAGAACATTTATGCCCTAATGCATCACTTCAATTCAAAGCAAAAGTCAGCACACTAAACTTA
Organism: Illadopsis cleaveri; assembly: GCA_013399915.1. Classification (NCBI taxonomy): domain Eukaryota; kingdom Metazoa; phylum Chordata; class Aves; order Passeriformes; family Timaliidae; genus Illadopsis; species Illadopsis cleaveri. The sequence goes on from VXBB01010739.1 coordinate 154,546, forward strand.
AGCAGATTTAAAGATAGAAAAAATACTTACAGTAAAATCCAGCTTTTAAAAATTTAATATATATTCAATATTAAGGAATATTCAACTTTTGGCCCAACTGCAGAAGTTTGAAGAAATCAGGAAAAAAGTCTCCACAGTTAAGTAGGACTACAAGATATATTAGATGTTTAATTTAATTATAACAGCTTATTTTGGAAAAAAAGGTATTGTTTACCATACTGTAAACTGTTCCAACATACCGTTATAACCAAAGAAACCTTTGGGCTTCTTGCTATCCAGAGGAATAAATGTTCCTATGACAAAGTCTCCAATAGCAATTATGAGGATCACCAGCAGGACTATCTGTGCCTGAAACACAATGACTGCTGTCAGAAAGGAGAACTTGTTCTTGTCACAATATCAAGTGCTCTGCTATAAAATGTAAATGTTTACTTGATTCCAAATTCAGTTTCACCTTCTCAGCATGTTCTCTGCAAAAAAATGAGGAAAGCTGGAGAGAACTTGCACAAGGATTTTTAATTAAGGAACAGGAATAATTTTCAAGTTTTATGCCTAATCAAAAAGGTTTATTATTACCAAACGCCTCAAAATTATAGTTCTAAAGCCAAAATGCTTAAAAGGCCTAATTTCTCTACATATAAGCTTTTCAGAAGGAGTGCGTTTGAGGACATTCAAGAAATTTGCATGAAAACAGCCAAATGCAATACAAATGCTACTATTGCATAATAGCCATGGTCCTACTTTGTCTTATACTTTAATATGTGATATTTTCTAAAAATTTTATTACATCCAGAATCAAACAGCTTTTGTCTCCTATTTTACGCAAGACACTAGCTTATATTGCTACATTCTCATGCGCTCAACCCTTACTTAGATAATTAAACTGCAAAATAAAACCATTACTTGCTAATTCCTAGTTTTGAGACTTCATTTATTACAACCTGGATTTTTATTCACTTTTCTGAACTATAGTAAGCCCTACAAATCGAACAAGAAGTACTTTATTCAACACTTCAAAAGTGTGAACAAAGATAAATCCAGGCATTGTAGGAATGGTTCAGGTCTTCCATTTAAATAAGCAATCACACTGCTGTTATCCTTTTGGTTATTTGATTCCTTAAAAAGGAATGCCACTAGCTTGAGGGAAGCATTCACAGACCTTTTTTAGGCCTAGGATCAAGAGTCAATGTGCAGTATCACTGTGGCACTGCTGATGCCTACAAAACAAAGTTTTCAGTTCACACAGCCTCCTCAAGAAAACAGGGTGGAACAGTGATAAAAAGAGCAAAATGGCCTGGAGCAGACTAAAAGTCCACCTGAAGAAAACAGTTTGTACCCTGTATTTACATCTTTGCAAAGCCTCAAGAAGAGGTGAAAGGTGTAGGGATACAGCTGAGTGCTTACAGAAGTCTTCACTAAGACAGAAACATAAACATGAAGTTACCACAGAGCACTTGCCACAAGTGGATTTTTCCAGTAACTAATCTAGGCTTCTCCCTGAAGCTAGGGATGTTTGCTGAATATCTTACTTAAATTCCAAAGTCTGAAAGAATGGGCTTCTAAGACTTCAACACAAGGAGCTGGGCAGTAAACACCACAAACTCAGAAGAGCTATTTCTTAAAGCAAACTTCCTCAGAAACAATCCCAGTCTCTCCTCACTTTCAGATCTATTTCGAAGGCATTATTATAGATTCCCCTGCTCCATTTTCCAAGGCATTCTCTAAAATAACGCTAAGGCATAGAAGAACACCACAGATCAAGATGGAGACATTAGTGTTTTGCTATGCTAAGTTATATGTTAGCCCACATGAAATGCTTGTTTGACAGGTTCTGTTGCCTATCATTGCTCCGACTTGCCTCCTTCCATGACAGAGAAACCAAGTCTTGACTTCTACATTGAGGACAGGACTTTAGAAAGCTACCCCTAAAATAAGGATGACACTGCAGTAATGTCACAATTCAGGTTTGACGTAGAAACATTAAACAGGGGTATTTTCATGCAAGCTACTGTTATATAACTGCTCATGCTACGCAGCAAAACCAAGATACTTCTTATGACTTCAAGGGGCAGCGGCCAGGATTAACAGCAAATAATTCTTTCAAAACAGTTCAGAATAAGGAGATCAGCATTGTTTGCAGGTGGGTGTATAAAGACAGCATCACAAATTACAGACAGTGAAGAGCTACTTGAGAAAGGTAAACAGTTTTTACATGAGTTCTGTTTAGAAGTTCATGCCAAAGCCAATGTCTTTAAGTTTCTTTTCTCCCCATTAGATCAAAGTAATGCACTCAATCTTCACTCGCTTCTTCTAGGATCCCTATTTCTTGGAAGCAACAATGCTAAAAACCCTCTCTCATTTTATTATAAATACCATCATCTCCTTGATGCAGCGTCATAAGAAACTTATAATAGTTCATGAAAGATTCCTTCAGCTGCCTCTCAGTGCAGAAAGTAGGAGCTATTGCGATACAAATATAAGTCGGGAAGGAAGCCCCAGGTGAGAACTTCTTAACAAGGCAAGGGTACTGGATTTGAGCTAGCAGAACCTACACAGTTCTAGACTGGCTTTGGAACCACCCCTGTGGTTCCAGAATTTGCCTAAAGTTCATAGTAACAGAAAATTCCCATGCTGAAGTTCTTCCTTCTCTTGTGCTGTAATTTCCCAGAGGACGGAAATATCATTAATCTACTTGAAAATGTCATTAAGAGTGGATTACTCTGGAGTTTAGGTTCACATAGATGTTTAAGCTTCCAGTGAAGTCGTTTAAGACCTGAAATGCTGTTCAGAGCTGCACATGCTCATGTCAGACCAAAAGCTACTGCATAATAAAGTCAACTGAGTTCTAACATAACATCTTGCAATACTGAAGACACTGAATATACTAAAAATAAATCAGACAGCTAAGATACAAAACCAGAATCAAAATTATGAAGCAGGGAATAAAAAAAAAGATGGGAGTTTCTTACTTTTGCTTCCCACTCCATTCCTGCAATGGAAATGCCCAGCAGTATGACCACGGTGATAGCCCCTATGATTCTTATATCATTCATTTCATCAATCATCAGTGTTCCACTTTCCTAACAAAACAAACAAAAAATACATACAGTCATATACTTCATGAAGTAAATACCTTCCCTACTAACGAACAGCGTTTTCTTCACTGTAATTTATTAGTCATTAACCACACCACAAATTAACTGACTGTAAATTCCCTTTAAGGATACAAGTAATTTGGGTTTTGCCTTGTTTCTAAAACAATGGATCTTCCAAATGGAAACTATAAGGGCTGTTCAGCCTGGAGAAAAGAGAGCTCCAGGGAGACCTTACAGCGCTCACTTAATATTTAAAGGGGGCTTATAAGAAAGATGGAAACAGACTTTTGGATGTGGCTTGTGGAGAAAGAACATGGAATAACGGTTTTAAACTAAAACATGGCAGATTTAAACTGGATGTAAGAAAGAAACATTTTACAGTGAGAGTGGGCAGGCTTTGGATACAGGGTGCCCAGAGAAGCTGTGGCTGTCCCTGGATCCCTCACAGTGTCCAAGGCCAGGCTGGATGGGGCTTGGAGCAACCTGGGTCAGTGGAGGGTGTCCCTGCCCATGCCAGGGGTGGCACTGGGTGGTCTTTAGGGCCCCTTTCAACCCAAACCATTCTGTGATTCTACCTGGATCGGGGGGGGGATGGACTAGGTAACCCCGAAATGTCTCTTCCAAACCACAGTTTTATGATTAGATGAATCAAAAATCAAGTATAATCTTTTAACTTTACATACAAAGCATATACTTTATAAACTCAAGCATTCTATACAAAGTATAGAACTTTATATATAAAGTATAATCAATATAAGCACTGTCATCCATGTACCTTGAGTAGCTCAACAACTGTCTCTGCAAAACCAACAACATACATTGCCACTGCCACAGCATTGGCAAATGCAAAAATCAGACCTATGGCACCACCAAACTCTGGCCCCAAACTTCTGGAAATCAAGTAATATGCTCCTCCTGAAAGAAAAAAAAAATACAAATGATAAAAAAGTCCTCTACATGATAAAGCCTAAAACTGACAGTCATTAGCAATTTAACATTTACACGAGCCAGAATCTACTCACTCTTTATTCTCTGATGTATTAGAAGATAATCCTTAACTCAGTATTTTAGGGACAGACATGCTAAAGCTTCAGGAATATATTTCAAGTACTTAGGAAAAGAGACCAGTTGGAAATAACCATGACTCAGGCACCACATCATATTATTCAGGTATGCAACCAGTTCTGTGGTTAACTGTAAAATACACGCTGCAGCTTAACTGGGCTTTTTACTTCAAACTGCTCAAAGCATTTGGGCAGTCAAGATCAAGAAACTGCCAAAGACTGCAATAAACCCACCGAAGCTCTAAACTTCCAAGACCTGTTTCTTTCTAAAAGCTCTGTTGTTAAAAGAATTTTCTGCCCTCCAATGGGACTCTCAAGAGCCTGTTCTTTGTACTTTTGAGCTGGACAAAAACAACCTTTCAAATCCCACATGACAAATGAAAATTTGCGTATCTGGAATATTACAGGAAAGTAAAGTTTAGAAAATGCAGCAAAGGCGTATTCCTCAAACTGAAGGCTAAGCTTTCTAGAAGCAACAAAATCCTCCAGCTCCAGCCTAAAGTAAATGAGTGCACGTTAAAAATCTGCAACAGAAAATGCTAAATTTCATTGCATTAGACTTCTTGTGCAAATCCTGTACACATATCCATACTCTGTACTGTACATGTAAGATAAAAAAAAAAATCTTACTGTAATGTAACATTTTCATAGAACGGCTGTTCCTATGAAATTCTACAGTTCTTCCAATTCTGCACTTCAAACTTTCTAATGAAGTACTATTTTTCATGAGTGACTTTAACAAAAAAAAAAAAGCTCCCATACAAATGGGAAAACTTGATATACATAATGAAACCAAAAAACAGAAAGGGCATTTTGAAACTAAGCTTGACATAATGCCAACACTTACAGCTGATCTTTCCCATAAGGTCTCTTTACTCTGTGATAATGAGGCTTTTCTCTTCATAATCTTAAGGAAGATAGTTTTATAAGTTCCTACTCCAATTGCACCATGTTTTTTTCCTAGTAGCAATCTTGTAATGTCATGAAGCAGTTTGATCATGTCAGAGGCACCAACCATTTCCAAAAATAGCTGACAACACCACATAAACCATGTAAGAGAATGAAAAGTACCACCCTCGGAAAAGCTGGAGCTAACAGAGAGAGTTACTTACGTGAAGGTTTATTTCAGGACATGAACACATATAAAATTACTCTTAACCAACTAGTGCAGCTCAGGAGAATATTAAGACCCTACTCATTCCTGGATACTTACCCTTAAAAATGTTTGTATTACAAAAATTTACACCAATAAAGTTTCTTTTACAGCAGAAAAGCAAGGTGCTAGTTCAAATCTAATTAGTAGGCTACCTACTGACTTTTTGTTAATTATGTGACTGTTTAATCATACAGAAGACAAGTAAGGCTTTGCCCTTCAGCAACATTAAAGTGTGGACTACAAGAAAAAACTTCATGAAAATAGCATTACCTCCTCTTACAAACCCATTTGTGGCTATTGCTGAAGTAGACAGTCCTGTAATAGTTGTCACAACAGTGGCCATTGCAATAACCAAGACAGACAGACCTTTTGGGAAAAGGTGAAAAACACTGTAAGCCCAGCAGTATTAAAGACTACAAACCTTCAACTTAATTTCATTTAAATACTCAGTCTTACAAATACAACACAAATTTACTTTCAAGCAAAAGACTTCCTCTTTCCCCTCTCAGGATACAAATAAAACCAGGCAAAGATTCTCTTAAATCAGCAAGGTAAGAGCTGTACTCTAGAAATTCAAGGAGACACAGATCAATCTAACACAAAGTTAAGCCCTTGAAAAGAACTGCTTATATACAGTACAGCCTATATGCAGGTTTTAAAAACCAGAGATCAAAAGTGTATCTCTATATTTCACTGAACACTTACAAATGTCAATTTTAAAATACTTGCCTTGTACCTAAATTAAAAAGTCTAACTGGTTGAAGTTTTTGATAAGGATAAATTACCATGGAAATTGGCAATATTAAGGCAATTTCCTATTCCTGTTTGAAGTAAAAGCTCAGGACCAACACCTCTTGTGGATCACATTTGAAAGTCACTGAAATAAAATTACAGCCATTAGTACCCATACCTATCCCAGCTTGTCCTACAATCCATGACAGTCTGATGAAGAGCATCACACCCCAAATATTTAACATACATCGTACCTAGGATAAAACAGAAATTTCACATAGATTAGTTCTTGCAACTGCAGTCATTTTTACTAATTCTTCCTTTCAGTTTTTAATGTTCTTGAAATTATCTTGCTACTGTATTTTCTCACCACTTTTCAAATTATTGCACAAGAATATGATGTTATTATACAACTCAAGTTTGATCTAAAAAGGGGACTTAAATATGATTAAAAACTTACTACCTTGAACACAGAGTTAAGAGAATTTCAATATCCAACACTTGCAGCATGTCTTAAGCAAACAATAATAGTAATTTAGACCCCAAATTTTCATATCCAAAGTTCACACTACAGAGTACATGACTGAAAGTAAGACAGAAGTCTATGATGACTGTGAGGTCTACAACCTCAGTCTGTACCTCCCACAAATCTCTCTCACAAAAAAATGCACTAAAAGGAATACCCTACAAAGTAACTTACTCTTTTTAAAATAACAAAAACTCTCCTGCAACTTTCCATTTTTATAACTTTTGTATCTTAGAACGCAGCTGCAAAATAACAGCATGGAGGTGTGCATTTTTTTAAAATCTTTGTATTTACAACTCTTAGATCTCAATAAAAATAGAGTTTGCATTGTACAGAATTCAGACAGGAGACTAAAACCAGATCTTGGGTCTCTCTTTTACTCAAAGAGTAAGATATCAATCCTACAATAAAGGAGATAAGGACCTCTCCAAACCACAGAAGTACAGTATGTATTTTTCTACTACAGTATCTTTTTCCTTCTTGGAAATCACCACTCTTAAAACCTGCGCTGAGAAACCATAATCCCTTAAGAACTTAAAGCCCTGAAGCATTTATTGCCTTAAAATTCAGTTGAAATAGAAGCAACCCTTCCTAGAATTACAGCATTTATGACACCTCTCACACATATAGTCTTCATATTACACTATCACAATGCCTGCCAAAAATGAAGGCAGTTGGAAAGATCTGTAAGAATACATCAGCATCTGTAAGAAAATGAAAAACCATATATCAAACTTACCAGCACACCTTTTATCCAGCCAAACTTGACCACCCCTTTGCTGTCAGGTGTGTAAGCAGCAGCTGCATCCCCAGCTGGTGTGCCTTCCTCACCATTTGCGTAGCCATCCTCAAAGGGCTCCTTAGAAAACATAAAAAAAGTTTGTATTTTGTGTGACTGACAGAGCAGAGTGGGCAAGTGAAACTTATGTTGTTAAAAAAAAAACCAAAACCATCTTACTTGTGTAAACGGAAAAATAAAAAGAATGACATGGCAGAAGTTTCGAGCTGCTGCTTTTTGTCCCTTGCATGATGAACATCTTAGATTTCAATTAACGTAAAACAAACTTACAAGAGCAAACAGGTAACAGCCAGTGTGGTAAGTACATTCAAGAATTAGTTCTAGGTGCCTAAAAAAGCCAAACACCTGGTCTGTAGAAAAAGAGCTGGAAGATTTCAAATGCACATGAAATTTTACATCTTAATCTGAAAGCACAAACTGTTCTACCACAAGTTACTGGTCTCTGCTGTAACATTTCCTGTAGTTCAGACTTTGCTGTCATTTGATGAATTTTTCAGGAAATAAATTATTCATTTCCCTGTAAACTATTCTACTACTCTTTGTAAGGTGATGCTGCCAGAAAGAAGGATGGGAGATTGGCATTTCAGGGAAAAGGAGGGAAGAGAAGTCTCTTCCCAAACACTGCTCCTCATTTAAATAGAAGGATGACAGATGGAGAAAACATCAGCCCTGTAGACAAAAGCCAGCTTATGTCTTTTATTTATAATTCAACTCTCAACTTTAAAAATGTAGAAAATCTCAACTTTAAATATAAATTGAAAATATATATGTGTATACACAGACATATATGCTTGCTTTAAAGGCAGTATTGTTTTGCCAAGCCGGGCAAACACCACAACATTTAAACTCAAACATTTCCTATACTTGCTATGAGAAAGCAAGCAGCACTCTAAGCTAAGTATGTTAGTTTATCCAAGGCAACAAGTATTAAGAATGGATACACTAGAAAGACCCTGGACAACATTCAACAAACCAGCTCAAACACCATACTGTGAAGCAGCTATCCCAGCGCTTAGAAAACAGTTAAACAATTAGGGGTTCAACCCCAATGACGTAAAAGGCAAAACCCACATTTGCTAAGTAAGACACAAAACAGAGGGGACACAAATAAGGCTTTCAAGTGTATGCAGGGAAGGACTAATAAAGATTAGGTATTTTACCGAATTCTTTCTACTCTTGATACATTAGTACCAGATAGAGTCTCAGTACAGAGTCCAGAGGAAGTATTTCTAAACCTGTCAAATTATGAAGGGTGTCATCCGTACGCTCATATAATCAGCAGTAAACATACAAACCAGATTTTTTAAAAAACAGATTATGTCAACCTTATCCAAAGGTCAAGTAGTACAGATTCATATTTGCTTCTCTGATGCAGAATTATGAAATTCTCATAGAAACAGATACACCTGCAACACATCTGGCGATCCTGTAAGGCACAAGCCTTCCACTGTTAGGCAGAATCATGATCGATTTCCAGATCATTACCTTTAACAGCTTACTCTCTTAAAGAGTACATTATATTGTCTCCAGAAGGGGTTAAAATAAAATAATATTAAAAAAAGGAAAGAAAAAAAAAAAGGAGGAAAAAATCATCTTATGTATTATATACATTTTTTTTTCTTTCATGTATGTGTGTATATGTATTACTGTGTTATATACACTAAACAGAAGACAAATAGAAACCTAACCAGGAGTTACCCAGTTTGCTGTACTGCAGCTTTCCTGGATAGAACTAACGGCCGTAATTCTTGGGAGATTTGCACAGCTTCTGATCAGATGAATTACTGATTGCTGATTATTTGTATTCAGGCACTCAAGCCAAACCAAGTAGTGGCATGTAATAATTTAGACCGGTAAGAAGAACAGTGAGAACCAAAAAGAGAATTACAATGCTGCTACATTTCAGAAATACTGACCTACCCAAACCAGAACTAAGAAAACATCTCCTACTCAAGCCTGAGCCTCATGCCAGAACAGGATGAGCCAACCACCTACCCTAATCCAATATCTTAGAAGTGCAGAATAAAATGTGAAAATCCTTCTACGCATTAATGTCTCCCTTTATGACTTGTTTCAGAAGTGGGGAGGAAACAAAGAGGAAAAAAAAAGATGCATTAAAAAAAGGGGCAGATTATAAACATTCACAACAATGCCAAACCCTCCAATCGAGCATGAGAGTATAATCACCTATTACTTGTTCATATAAAACCCATTCCTGTTCCTCACAGAAAACCATCACATTATACTTAGAACAAACTATTTTAAACTATTACATAAATGGAGTCACATTCAAATTATCTAAACAATTCTTAAGCTTTGGCCAAAAAATCTTGCCAACATTAGGTAACATCTGCTATTACAACACCACGCATCACATCGGTAGTAAGAAATAAAATCGTTCTCTGAGAAGACTGGTTAGGGAGGATCAAGGAACAGCAGGAGGAATCTGTATCTTTATGTCTTAAAATAGTGTGTTTATGCCTTTTTTTTTTTTAAACAAGCTTGGAGTTTGCTTGCTGCAAGTTCAGGTTTGGTAAGAAGGTGGAGAAACACCTTTGTACCTATTCTAAGAAAGGATCGAATACTTCATCACGTGAGCATGGCTGGACAAGTATTGGTAAAAGCTGCACACATCACCAAGGTGACCCCCAAAAGTCGCTTCAAAACCTCAACCACCATGTGGCAGCTACACATTTTACTGTAGTGGTCAAACAAGCCCACAGCTCAGCCTGTTATGTTCTGGGGTGGAGATAATGGCTCACAACTACTATTCTGAGTTATCAGTTACCAGCTCAGCTCCAAGATACTGCACTGTGAACACAGCAAAGTTTTGTTCTCCATGTCTCGTCTCTCCACACCATGCAATATTTCTTAGGAAAACGTTTTGAGGGACAAGGAAAATGTAATAACTGAAAGGTTATTCCTGGTTATCAGTGCTGGTGGGTGCCCAATAAAGCACCACTGAGAACAGATATTACAAAGTGTGGGCACAGAAGAATTTCACTCCAGAAGGCTCCAAGTTCAGCCCTCTAAGGCGATAATAAGAAAGGACCACTGTGGCCTCACTGTAAATCAAGAAGGCGTAGTATTTTTCATGCTTGTGCTCTTGAGGAAACAATGCTTCTACTCAAGTCAGACACTGAATGGAAAAAACTGCCCTAGCACTATTTTAGAACAGCCGTTTTAAAGTAGTATGTAAGATCTTCATAAACAGTAAAAAACACTAACACACTGTGGATTTGGTGGGGGTGTAACAGAAGGGGAAAGAAAAGGGGGTTTGGCATTTCAGATCAGAAACCGTCCTATTACCACAATTCTTAAAACAAAATAGTCAGTCCAAAAATACTCAGTCATGGCATTCACTTGCGCTGTAAAAGAAAAAATAACGTATGTTTACAAGCTGACAATTTTATCATACACTAAGAGGACTTCAGACAAGAAATAGTTAATTTCTGCGCCTACACAGATAATCTACTATTTCATCTCCAGTTCTGGATCATAACAATAAGTTACTTGTGACAACTGTGAATAGCCTCCACATCTATTAGATTAGTAATGAGAAAATACTTGATATTTTGGTAGAGGAGATACGAGATTTTTCACACTCAGTCTGTAATACACTGATGCATCAAAAAGTTCAGTAAAAACTACTTTATTTAAGTGTTCTTGATAGTGGTGCATGTCATGCAGCCTAATTTTTTTTGTGGTGAACTTATCTAAATCACTTATCTAAATCTTAATGGCAATATACTTGGGCTATGTTGAACTGTATGAGGTAATACCAGAATAAACACACATGAAGTTTTGTTTCAAGAATCACAACTTGGAAGCCGCAAGTAAAAGACAGGACCACCAGTCTGTATGTAAGACTATTTGCTGGACCTCCAGGCAGACTGCTGTCACTGTGAACTGCCTGATTTGGTGCATTCCAAGTAGTCACTGACTTCTTTAGCTAATTCCTCCCATTGCTATTAGTCCTGCACAAAAACAGGACGCCACAGAAGCACCTCAGACTACAGCACTTAACTGCTTTTCCCATTCCTCAAGTCTGGCCAGTTACAGGTTTAGCACATGCCACATAATATGAGGTTCTTTATGCAAACTCCCTAGAAAGGTTTCACAGAAGCAGTTTCCCCCCCATCTTGGCAGGATACAGTACTGAAGCTGGTTTCAGTAGTTTATATTATCATAATGCTAAAAGTCAGGAGTCTAATCTTTTCAAGCTGCAGCCTCTGCAAAGAAATATAAAAATGGCCTTCCACTACACTCAATCAAGCCGCTTAAACTTAAAACTGCTTTGTACCTACATTATAAATTCTGATACTATATTCTAATACATACTTCATTCTGATTACATACCTATATTCTGATACTAAGCATAGTTCTCTCATGCTTACTAAGAACAGGAGGAAAAAAAGAATAAAGGAAGCTCCTTGAGAACCATCTTCACCCAAGGAGTACTGACAGAACAATTCTACACTCCCACCAGTCAACACCTCAGCAGCTCTGAGGTTGGGGATGTTTCCAGAAAACCTTCTTCACAAGAGTGAAAAGCTTCCGCACATCCTCTGCAGTCCTTCACTGTAGCTCACAGCACTACTGCCAACCTGTTCACTAGCCCTTACAATCACAATTTCTTGTTTCCATCTCCCAAAGGTTAATTTTGTAAGCATTGTCATTTTAAGATGTTTCTTATTTTGTGGAAGGAAACAAGCAGTAAAATGTATTGATCCAGATGCAGCATGCCATCTGTCTCAACAGAGGAAGAATCATTACTTGGAGATTATACTCTCAAATATCCCAACCCCAGACCTGCACACTATTCAGACTATGGCAACAAAAGTTGGCTCTTTTCAGAATTAACACACTTCAAAACATACATGAAAAAAGAGCTTACAAATATTTGTTTTGTTTTTCTAATTAAAGGATACTTTAGCGAGAGCACAGATATAGTAAAAACGACAGAATAAAGCTATCAAGTTACATAAGAATTACTAGACATTTTGCCTCAAATGGTGGTAACACTTCAAAGGATTTTTAAACACTACTAAAGATATTTTTCTTGAAAGTGCACATGAACTTCTGGACTCTAGCTCCCACCACCTGTGACACTTGCAAGGAGATGAAAAAAAGATTTTAGAAATGCTAGATGTATTTCATGCATAAAATAACTTACAGAATAATCCTGCTGCTATGGTGTTTACATCTGATATAACAGAACTTTTGAAAACAGTCTGTACTGGTACAAGTGTGATGCTGTCTGATAAAGGATAAATAATAAGCTAGGTACTGAATGTTGCCTGAAGGACACCAAGCAGTATCAAATATATTTGTTCTTTAAACATTACTTTCGCAGCATGTTGATGTCTGCAGTCATAAAATTCCCAGGTTTTGTCTAGAGGTCAGTTTGATAAGCTGTTTTTATCTTTTAATGCTTTTATCGACACAGTTACTAAAGACATCAAGAGGACTGAGCTTCCTTTCCAAAACACCTAAATCTCCACTGAATGGCTTTAAACATATCCCTGTCCAGGGACACCAGACAGTCTTATGATAAACCCTTTATCAAGAAAAGCTTTGAATTTGGTTGCCTGAGATTCCAGAGTATTTCAGTATTTAAACACACAGGAGGAAATACAAGTTTTCACCAGTCTTTGACTCAAGCTCGTGACACTGACTACTGTTTGTAACCATTTTTTCAGAAAACAACTACTGAGCTGTAGTTGTTTTCTGAAAAAATGGTTACAGGAGAGGCTGGGATACTATTTTTAACTTTGCTCATAAACTACAAATCACAGTGAGTTTTTTAATACTAAACTTAAAACATCTCTGCCAAGTCTGACAGTTTTTAAGTGGTTTTTTTTTCCTGTAAGGGAAATAACTCGAAAGGGAGGAAGTATCACAGGTAATTACTTTTAAAGTATCTTACTCTATGTAACATTCTCTTAAAGAACAATCTGACTGGACAGTATTTTGTAAACTAGTCCTGCACTGCTGGAATAAGGAGGGCGACTGGTACGGAAACTAACAACAAGCATGCACAACTCTCAACTAATGCTTTGTAATTGGCCTCATCCTGATGAAAGAGCAATGAAAGTGCAAATTGTAACACAGATTTAACAGTGTGAATCTTTGGTACTTCAGACAGGGTTACCCCTCACTTAGAAATTGCTACTCAGAAAGCCAGCATCTTTCACAGAACACCTGGAGAAATTGACAGATTTCTTATTATTTACCAGTTAAAAATAATTTACCAAGCTAACAAAACAGATTCAACTGCTCAGGTTTTTCAGGAGTTAGATGGGAAGCTTGACTGATTAGCATTGCTCCCAGTGGGGGAAAAAACCCAGTCTGGTAGCACATAAAAAAGAAAATATGGCACAAAGACATCTTCAAGATACCTCAGTCTGCCTAACACCTTTTTAGCATTTTCTTTAAAGAACTAACTCAAAAGGATTTAAATGAAAATGAATACTGTCAGGGAACAATGACTAGTCATTGCTGTTGACAGTACTTCAGAAATTTCAGCAGTCATATTAGGTACTTTACTACTTGGTTATAAAACAGGAATGAATTTTAAATTCTATTAGCAAATTTACCATAATTCCCACTCCAATGTTTTTGCAGTCCTAACTTTAAAAAGCCTACTAAGCCATTAAATGGCATCCAGAAGCTACCTAGAATAGCAGAAGATAAATTGCCCAGACAAAACAGTCAGTTCTTAAAACTTGGGATTCCCTGGACTCAAACATGAACAGCTACAACCACTGGTCACTCACCTCAATCAAAGGAAATCCTTTGCAGGTTTGCAGCCAAGAGACCAAAATTCAAGTGCTTTGACTATATTACCTTCTCTACCATTATACATTTAAAATATAGTAGCAAATGCCTTCGGCATCCACTTCCAGAGATTTTAAAAGAGATTGCATCAAATGCTGAATATTAATGTTATCTCAAGCTGAAATTAAAGAGTGTTGTACTGTGATTGCAGCAGAGCAAATTTAAACAAAATAAAATTATAGTTGCAATTAACATGTCAACTGAGGGATTAGCTATGTGTCTCTGCCATCAGCTTGTATTTCTGTCTTGCACACTGCTTTTAATAGAGAAACATTAAACAGTGTGGTTTTTATGTGTGTGCACGCATATATTGTATATATAATGATTTAAAAAGACATTATTATTTTAATTCTTTTAAAGGGAAAATCATCCACTCATCCTCCCAACTTTTACATGTAGTATGATGTATTAACTAAGTTAGCAAGACTTAATCAGGAAACTTACTCAGGCAATTGATTTCAACTTAGGAGTAAATCCTTTCTTTCCAGGTGGTATACTTACAAAGAACAAATAGGAGATTTGTTTATGAAGATTAGTACTACTTTAATGTCTTACATGAACACAGTTTTTTTCACAAATCTCCAAGCTTACTACATGAAGGCTACATCCCTCTGAAGAAATTTTAACATGTGATAAAGCAGCAAAGTTTTGTTGACATCTATAGGTATGAAAGACCTGTATCTTATCAGAAATATAAATAGCTGCTTTCCCCTCCTAGAAAAAACATTAATTAAAGAATGAGAGCACTTTGCAAAATAAAGAAAACTACCCCACATCTTTATATCTTGATTCATACATCCCTCCATAAGCACAGGATGGTACGAAAATGGCCAAGCTGATCATGAAAATTAGAAACAAATGAGAAAAGGCCTCCATTAAGTAGCTTTGTAGTGTAGAAGACCGGCAATGCTTATGATCTGCACTCTCAGAAATTCTGTAGCTAAAATAAGGCCTTCCTTCACAGAGTAGTCAACATAACTAACCCCCCAAAACTAAACATCCCCCAAAAAAGCCCAAACTACCAGTCTCTCCAGCTCTGGTTAACAGGAGGCATGACTTCCTGCACAAGTGTAGGGGCAACCAATGCCTTCAGTTTAGGGAACTTGGTCTACTTCACATTTCAAGAATGCACCTTCATATCTGTGCTGATGCATATGATCCTTTCCAGAACCACAGCTGCACTCCCAATGATCTACAGAAGTAGTTTTCTCTTACTGTGCATTGAATGCAATACTCCTTAGGATATCCATTGTCCTGGAAGGAGAAACCACACTTCACAGAAAACTGGATCCAGGCTCTGAAATCAAGTAGTTTTCACATGAGTATCTGAAACATATAAACCTGATACACTCCAAAATGAGGCAGATGCAGCACTTGATTGCATAAGAGTTGAAGTAAATCCAATTAGCAAGCCTCCTGCAGAGAAGTCTGGCATACTCAAATGTAGTCCAAGAAATACAATGTTCTGCTATTAAGTACAAAAGAGAATCCATTTCAGTCTTGTCAAGAAATTATTTTGGACACATCAGATTTCCAAGTCATCATAGTTCAGCCCCAGCAGCCCAGCCCCAAGCAGCCACTTGCTCATTCCTCCACCAGTGGGACTGGGGAGAGAACTGAAGGATAAAAATTCACAGGTTGAGATAAAGATGGTTCAACAGGAAAAGCAAAAGCCACACACACAAGCAAAGCAAAACACGGAATTAATGCCCTGCTTCCCATGGCTGGGCAGGGGTGTTCAGCACCTCCAGGAGAGCAGGGTCCCATCACCTCACAGTGACTTGGGAAGACAAACACCATCACTCCCAATGTCTGCTTCCTCCTTCTCCCCCTACTTTTTATACTGAGAATGATGTCACATGACCTGCAACATCCCTTGGGTCAATGTGGACCACCTGTCCCGGCTGTGTCCCCTCCCAGCCTCCCATGCACCCTCAGCCTCCTCACCAGAGCGGCCACAGGAGGAGCAGGAAAGACCTTGGCTCTGTGGAAGGCCTGCTCAGCAAAACCAAAAACATTTCTAAATTATCAACCCTGTGTCCAGCACAGACCCAAAACAGAACCCCACACTAGCTACTAGAAAGGAAATCATCCCAGCCAAAACCAGCACACAAGTCATCTATTCTCCACCCAAAACAAAGGTTTATTTGAGGCATTCTTGCTCCTAACAGTTTTTGGTTTGCATCTAATTCTGCAAAACATAGTATACTTTCTATTCAAGAAGTAGGAGACAGGAGCAAATGACCCTATGCAGCAATAGTAAAACCCTAATAAAACATCCTATTTCAGTAAAAAGTCTAGCTCCAAATGCAGTAAGTTCCTGAAAAGTTGCATGTTACCTGTTGGCTTACAACGGACTAAAAAGCTCATTTAAGTAATCCTAAAAAATCATTTAAGTACTACCTGAATTTGTAATGTCATGTTCTGAAGTGGTGAATGCAGCTACCACACAGCCTGAGCCAGCATCAAAAAGGGCTGGTATGTTCACACAGAAAAGCACTCACTTGCACTGGCACAGCAACACATTTCAGCCTAAGTTGCCAAACTGCTTGCAGTTCTAAAGCAGTATTACTCAGAATAATCTTAGGAGTCTTTGCCACATAGACTGACAGACCAAGTTGAAACATTAATCTAGCTTCACAGCTCCTTCTCAGCTGAAACAGACAGAGCTATTTTCTTTGAATTTAAAAGAACCCAAACAACTGAATCATCTGAAGTAGGAGCAGTGAAAACGAAGATGCAAGAGATAATCCTTTCTATTCAAATGCAACTTTAACTTAATTTTTCAGAATTTCTTTACTCTTTTTATCACCTTATCCTTAAATCAGTATAAGGCACAGATAATACAGCCAAAGTTACTTTTTTATGCATAAATGAAATTTCAGTAAGTTTATCAGGTATAAACCAGTCACCAGTATGGTGACATGCAGAAATAAATCAAAGACTGTTCATGCAAAAAATGGGCATCTTCCAAAACTCTGAAAGACAAATAATTTGAAGCCAATTATTTTAAAAAAATTCTTCGTAGTCACCAATGACCAGTGTGACTGCTATTGCCTGTACCAAGAAGTGGGGAAAAAGAGTTTGTAGTTGCTTATGAATGAGTATTATATGAGACTTTAGGAAAAAATCTGAAGAATTCAACAGAAGATGTAGTACACTGGTTTAAATTACACCAAGATACTGATCTTGCCAAGCTCCTCCCCTGCAAGAATGTTGTTCAAGAATGAAAATCATTTGAGGTCTAATCAAGTGCAGTACCAAACGGGAAAAAAGTTAATCTGATGATTAATTATGCAGCACCTTCCTCTTTAACCAATTTTGGAACAGTCCACTGGGAGTGTGACAATGGTTTTTTTTGTAACATTACAGAGAGAAAAAAAAGAAGTGTTAATTTCATCTTTATATCACTCTTGAAGTTTCACTTTGTACTATACACATTATTTGTACAGTAGCACATGCATATAAAGTTCTTAAGTAAATGAATATATGTATATTAGGAGCGCACACTCAAAACGTTTTTTACTGATACCGGTGTGCAGAGAAAAGACTGTGGAGTACCCTTAGGTATTGGATCAGGGAACTGAATCACCACATGCAGTGCAAGATTTTGCAGCTGAGGGGGTGTTGGCTTTCTGTAAACCAGATCAGATCTGTATCAGACCCAACTAAGATCTGTGACAGCAAAAAGTTCACCCCTTTCAGCAGCAGTCCACACTTGTGCTGTGAACTATGTTTAAAAAAAAAAAAAAAAAAAAAAGGTAGTAAGAATAGTATTAGCAGTTTGCTGAACATAGTTCGTGCTTTTTAGCACTCCACAGGTGTTCTGGACTAGACCCATCAAAGACTCAAGAGATACAAGCATCAAGCAACATAAAAATACAAAATTATACAATCTGTTTATAAAATACAAGCCTTGGAACACTAATATTATTTACTGCTGCAACAGAGAAGTACACTCATTTTTTCCTTGATATAAATGGTTGTGCTTAAGTGCAGTATTCAAGGTAAGCAAAGTGAGGATTCTCGACACAGGCTGAAAAAGCATTAAAAACATCCCTCTGCATGATGCAAGTAAAGTGTCACTGAATACAGGTGCATTAAGGTCACAGCTGCTTTAAAATAATGAAAGAACAGTTACCAATTATAGGCTTCTGGGAGACATACAGCAGCACTGAGACCAAGACTAAGAGAGCTTCTTGCTTTATTTTAGTACAGTGAACTTCAGAAAGAAGATTCGAATTCTGCTCACATATATGAAGGACAGCAAGAAGGAAACGTAATTTGAATTAAAAATAACAGGGACTCAAGAAAGAAAGAGACCTACAGACTGTAAACAAGATTCAGCAAGGTGGTGCAATAAAAAGTATCTGCAAGAGGGTCTCAATCTTCTGTGAGAGGGAAGGAAGGAGCTTTACAGACACACGTAATAGGGTCAGCTAACTTGACATCCAACAATCATCTTTTAACCTTTTATGCATCTTTAGCTGAGTTCTGCTTTCATTACAGGCTAAGCAAACATAAACCATGAACTGAAAGAAAATAAAAACAAACAAATATTAGAGGTGCAGCAGTTGTTTAACACTCAAGACAGAATGCATTTTCATTAAAAAGCCGTGCCATACACTGATCTTTTCACTGTGCTTATGTTAAACATTTGAAGTCATCAGGTCAGAGGAAAAACAGTGTTTGAGAAAATATTTAAAGCCAGAAACACAACTGAAAACAATTATAGTCATCCAACTTGAGTAAAATCAAACAAAAACCCCTCAATTTGTATCTCAGAACTACCAGTAATTGCCTTTTTCTTTACACCTGTCTCCAAATCAGAAGACAGGTGCACAGATTTTTGTGTGGGAAGAAGCAAAGCACACTTGTGCTCTTAAATACCTTGGGATTTCTTTTTTTTTGATTTATAACTTGATCGGGGGAGAGGGGTGGAGGTGGTGTAAGGATCTTCCTCTGAGATCAGTACCTTACCCTGTCAGAGCTCCCGGTGAGTATTTAACAAACAGCAGAGCAGAGCTGCCAGCAGAGGGCTTGGATTACACCACATCCACTCATCACAGTTGCGAGGGACTGCACAAAGATCAAATTAGAACCACTCGTGTACAGTGAGATCCAGTCTTAAGGAAAAAACATAAGCTCCCCAAATAACTCAATGCTATAAGAAAAATCCTAAATTATTTCAGTGGATTACAATGTGCAAGTCTGAATACTCTAAGAGTATACACTTGTCAGAACAAAAAGGTCTCCGACATTATGACATGGCATCGATAAACTGAGGAGCTCAAAGGCATGTGCAGTATTTCTACAGGCTGCTTCTACAGACGTAACACTAAAAGCTGTAAGACAGGAAAAAAAATTAAGAAAAGCAAGAATGCTTTTAACCTTTCCAGGGTCTCAAGACAGATCCCTCGCAAGAGAGCAGGGGACACTACTGCAACAAAAACCTGCATGTCATGGTATGCTGACTTCCTTCCCACTTTTTTGCTAACAAATATCCTCTCACCTCAACACCTCTGGAGACCAGAGCTCCTGCAACATATTCCCTTTATCTACAAGACAGCAACTGCAACAGCATCACCAAATACTCTCTCTCATCTCTCTAAAGCAGAGACAAATTAATACATACCAACTGGGTAAGGAATAGATTGATCACCTTAGTTATCTGCAGCCAATGACACACTAAGACAAGACCCCTCACCTGGAGTTTAACATCGTCAACCAAGACCAGTGGTATGCAATTTATCCACGTCAGAGTACTGCAGCATCACTCAGCTGTGTTTCCACAGCCAGTTTCAAGAAAAATCCCTTTCCTGAAAGAAAAGCCACCGCTGGAATAACCACACAAACACCTATCCCACCAGGACTGCAGGACAAACACTTGCGATACGGGACCCCTCCAGCACATGTGTTCATGTGTCTTCCACAAACAGTCACTCTTCTTCCAATACTGCTTTTCTGTGAGAACAGAATCAGTAGAAATGTTAGACATATAAAGAGCTTCTAAACAAAGCTAAAGGAAAAAAACCAAATCTGTTCTATAATTGGCGCTGGCATCAACAATGCTCCAACATTGCCTCACATTTATCTATCTATTAAAAGCAAACAGAATAGCACGAACTCTAACTGTGGGATAAAATAGCTGCATTCAAAGCAGTGAACCATACTGCTGGTAAACAGTTTTGGATCATTCCTTACACAAAGTACCTGCCACTCTTGACGCACTGTGTCAAGGGCAAGAGGCACAACAATAGGTATTCACACAATGCAAAATTTACCTCAGAGTACCAGGATGTTTGTACCAGCTGCCTTGCACAGACATGCCGTACCTGATAAATTGGTACAAATTCCACAGCTAAAGAGCAAGGCTAATTCTTCAAGTTACCAAAAGTCAGTAAGATACCTTCCCAAATGCACAGCACTATTCAACAGTAGAGACCTGCTAGTCAGCAGGAACAGAAGTCACTTTGAGAATGGAGACAATAAGCCCCCTGGAAACAGTGAAAAAAAAAGCACAACAGCTTTGAGAACATCTTCCACGTAAAAGTACAGCACCATCTTGATTTAAAAGTTATCAGGGCTCTGGGTTCACAAACCAAGTACATAATCAGAGATAGGATGAATTTCAAACTCTTGAGATTGTCAGGAATGTAGGTAACCAATGCTATTAGCATGCACAACACACTCCTATTAAAAGCTTTTGCGTTCACAGCATTATCTTGGAAAGTGTTTTGCTAAGCTGGAAGCAAAAATAATGGCTTCTCTTCTTCATGTAAGCCTAAGTAGCTGCTAACACTTTAACTGCTTTGTACACTAAACATCCTGCGACAAAACACCTAAGTTACTCCATTGAACTTCACCTAAAATTCTGACATTTATACCGTGACCTTTTTAAAAAATTAACAATGTAAAATGCAACCAAAATTCCATATTCTATCCCAAATATTTATTTTATGGGAGGAGGGGCCCAAGCAGACAGGACATGACTTTAAAAAAAGAAGTATCTTCACATGTACATCTATCCACACTGCAGAACAAATTAATGACATTTAAGAAATTAATAATTTGACTTAACTTATGCTCACTGTGAAACTATTTTGAAAATGATCCTGTAATTAGGTTGTCTACCACTCCTCTATGCCATAGACTACAAAGAAAAATCCTTGTCATTAATTTCTTCTTAATAAAGAAATTACAATTTTAGAAATTATAGTTCCAGAATATGTTATAATCTGCACTGAAGTATCTGAATGGTGACAAAGAGCTTTCCAGAGTGCTGCAAGAGTAACGCACCAAAAAAGCTATCTGCCAACCTTAGAAACCGGAGAAATGTTCAGCTTACAAATCCAAGTATCCAATACCTGGTCATCCCATCATGGACCAGAAGTCAGAAATTTGGGGGAGCAGGAGGACAGAAAACTAATGGGGTTTCACATGTACTATGTGCACATATATTATGTGTTTTATGTATAGTTTACTCAAGTCCAAACACATGGCAGTGATTGCTAATTTCAATTTCATACTAACTTGGAATCAGACCACAGATCATCATTTAACTTCACCAAAAGGGGACCTGGAAGGCAGGAGTAATTTGCAGTTATGGTTACTAATTAAAACTTGACATCTATCTCAGATGTCACAAACACATATTTTTGTAATACACCGACCAGTTATTTCTATTGGAACAGTTCCACAGTCAGTATAAAAAAATACACCTAAACAATCACCACCAACCCCCCCCCCAAAAACCACAAACCCTACATATCAATGCTGATGAACTGAGCAGCTTAATAATGGTGTGAAACAGGTAAATGTGTTCTGGAAAGAATACACATTTCCTCATGGAACTCCACCTATATGGAGTGAAAGGTGGAATGAAAAAAAAAGTTCAGGAAACAAAATATTCTTCACTTCCTTGGAACGTGGCCCATGCGTTTCTCTATTTCCCTAAAACCAGCAGAAAGACTCCACATAAAACACAGGCTTCTGAGCACGGCCATACACCACTTTTCAAACTGTGAGAAAACAGCACTGCAAGATATAATGCTTCATGTAGCGTTAGTTTAATAGGTTAAAAAAAAAAAAAGTCTAGGAAGTTAATTCAGCTAAACCTAGTCTTTTAGCCAAGACAGCCTGCAATGCAAAGAAGGCGCTCACTGTCAACTCGTCTCAAATAACACACGGACTCGTAGTCCAAAATAGAATAAGCTTGAGAGGCACAGCTCCGAAATGTTTCAAGCCTTGACCGCGGCGCAGGGGCCACCAAGCAGCCTTGGGAAAGCTCGCTAAGGATCCGTGCCTGTGCAGATCCAGCAGCATCCGATCCAGGTCCCATCGGATCAGGGGGCTCTGCATCGGCGCCGAAGAGACAAACCTCCGGCCGCTACGAAAGCAAGAGCATCCTAATTTATTTATTTCTTTTACCGTCTCTTCCAAGTGTTTTCACCCCCTTTCCCAGACTAATTCCCATGGCGAGCCCCTGAATTAATACCCTACCTGCTGGAGGAGATTTGGAACTGGAAAACCTATAAGAGATAATCTTTCTCCACTCGGTGACGGGGAAAATAGACCTACGGCTCGAAATATCTCTCGCACTGGGGGACCATCTCCCAAAAGCAAGTGTGTGTGGTGGAGGGGGATGGATACCACTGCGTCA
>VXBB01010739.1:185539-198912 GCA_013399915.1 Illadopsis cleaveri
TTTATATACAATATATAAATATATATATATTATACATATATATATATATATGTATAAACATATATATTTCATGTTCATTATCAAAATTGAGTGGAAATTACCAATAATTTATGCTACAGTCATCCTTGGGTTGTTGTTTTTTTCACTTTGCCTACTTAATTCAGTGTTTAGAAAACTCCTAGTTTTTGTCCTGCCTTATAACAGCTTGAAACTGAGTGGTTCGGGGTGGAGGGAAAAGTCCAATTGTTTGAATGGAAATCTTGATACCCTCCTCTGATATGACAAACAGAATGTGTCCCATATACCATCAGCACCAAGAGTTTTAATCCAGTCATTATAGATTTTTTTCATGTTAATGTACGAGTTTGTAGAGTTTACACATTCAGGAAGTTAAGATTATGGAAAAGGAGGATTGAACTACTTCTATTTTATGTCACCAATTTTTCTTACTTCTTAGCTTCAATTCATATTCAGATCTTTGGGGAAGTATGGTATGTTATTGTGATGTGTATGGTATATATTTGGTATCAGAAGATGGGATCCTTGCAGACCAGGCAGGGAAGATGAACCTTTATCACATCCCTGAGGATGTGTGCACAGGGCACTTGTGCCCCAGAATGCATCTAGCCTTTGTGGAGTGCAGCCACTGGGAGCAAGTCAAAGTAGCTTGTTCGTAAGCAGTTTTTATAACTATTCTCTCCTTTCATTGCCAGAACAGGAAATTAGTGTGGGAGCACAAAGGAACTAAGCTGCAAGAAGATATAGTGGTAGAAGAACATATTCTGACTTGAACCATTTCACAGATGGGAAAACTGAGGCATAGAAAGATGACAGCCTGAATTGAATCCACTGTGTGAGAGTGGAGGTGGATTATTTTGAACACACAATACCCTCTCAGTTTTCATTTCCACATTTTTGTTCCACCCACAGATTCATTGGGGAAATTGCTAATACTGAAGGCAGTCAAATCCATTCTAATCTTATAAGTAGTGGAAGCTGAAAATGCAGTTTTGTAGCAATGCACTTGTTTTCCCCCTGCTTTCAGGCTAAGAAATACAGATTGCATTACAGATACTAGTTGTAGGTCCTTTGTGTAACTTTTAAAGATATGTTGGCCGGATAAATTGCTGTATATTGTATTCCTGAACAATGCTAAGTATTTTGGTCAAGTGTTCTTTTTCCTTGGGGTATTTTTGTATGTGCTATTGAAGTCTTTAAATGCTCAGATAGTGACTCTCCTGCATCCTTTCAAAGAGTTTATCACTAATATCTGGAAATCATTACACAAAGGTTTTATTTAAAAACCAAAAAAAAAGGTAGCCCCATGTCTTTGTATAGGGCTAGAATCCAAATGTTTTTCTTACCATTAAAAATGTTTTTGAACTCTTTCCTTAGGATAAGTTCAGGGTGACCTGAATGAATGGTCACTGGGAGTGCTAAGGAAATTCAATGTTTATGAAAATTCATTGAAAAAGATAGCATGTATAGCTGACATGTATATGACACCTCCAAGTAAACATGATTGTTTCAAAGGAAAAGAAAAAAAAAAAAGAAGATGAGAACCGCATTATGGTGCAAAAAGGTGAAAAAGGGATGAAACCTGTGAGGGTGGTGAGGCCCTGGCACAAGTTACCCAGAGAAGCTGTGGCTGCCCCATCCCTGGAAGGCCAGGTTGGACAGAGCTTGGAGCAACCTGAGATAGT
Source organism: Illadopsis cleaveri (assembly GCA_013399915.1). Taxonomy (NCBI): domain Eukaryota; kingdom Metazoa; phylum Chordata; class Aves; order Passeriformes; family Timaliidae; genus Illadopsis; species Illadopsis cleaveri. Next base: position 187,243 of record VXBB01010739.1, read on the forward strand.
GGAAGGTATCCCTACCCATGGCAGAGTGTTGGAATGAGATGATCCTAAAGTTCCCTTTCAACTGAAGCCGTTCTATAAGTCTATTGTTTTATGATTCTATGAAATTTTTATCATAATATTCACTCAGCCACTCATCTCCATTTGCAATCATACAGTTTGATAAGTCTGCATTAAAAAAAAAAAAGCACAATAGACAAACATTTCCAGTTTTCTAGAAAATAGAAATAAAAGTGCTTAGAAGTGGAAAAAATGAAAGACTGAAAAAGGCTGTGGTTCTTATGAAGGGTCAGATAGGAAGGAGCTTAGTACATGTATGCAAAATGTTGTAAGGCACTGGAAGAGGGATAACAGGAAGCTACAGTCAGTCTTTCAACTATAATAGAACTATCAATTAAGTTAAAAAATTATGACATGCAGCATAGTTAGCTTGCTGATGCAGATGCCATAGACTTAGGTAGGTGGGAAGAAAGGACTAGCCATTGAAAAGACCCTTAAAACATCAGCAGCTTTCAGGCAGAGGAAAATATTAAAGCTCTTAATCTTTTTCTGTCAAAGTATATGTGAACTCTTTGCAAGGATTAGGCAGAATTCCTCCTCAAAATCAATGTATGAGTTGCTTTCTAAATTTCCTCATGCTTGCATCTGGGACTGGATTTCCAGATGATGTTTGCATTAACTTAACTCATGTAATGTTTCTGCTCCTAGGAAAACACCGCTATCCAGACACATCTGGTGGAGAAAGTGGACATCAGGTACCTTTATAAATGCTGGGAAACTGAACTGGAAGCACAAAATCTGATGCAAATTCTGGTAGAAATGTTCAAAAGAGAATTTTCTTTTATCATTTGCTTTCCCCTTGATGAAAGATACCTAAAGCACCATTGAAACAGACACTGACTTGCTGCTGTTTTGATCGATTAACTGGTTCATGTTTTCAAAACATCCTGTAGACAGCTCATTCAGACCAAGAGGGAGAACTTCTGCTGTAACTATAGCTCATTCTGATCCCGCATATCCTATTGTAAAATCTCTTTTATCCCGTTTCAAAAATAACTCCTTCAACCATGTCAAAAAATATGGCAAACATCACCTCCACACATCACATTCTATTGTCATCACCCATTTATGTCAAAGGGAATAAATATCCTAGGAACTCCTTAATCTTCAGGATGGACTGGAAGAAAATGCAGTAGAAATACTGTCCTGCAGCTGTCTCTGCATATTCTCTACTTTTGAAAATTCTCTGCTTTTGAAATCTGGTTATCCTTCTCAACTAGAACATCAAAATGCAAAAATAACTAATATTGTCTTTTGGTAGCACTCCTTCTTATCTCTTTACTCTGTCAGCAAGCAGCAGTTTTTCCTCCTATCCCTTTATGGTATGATCTCTTTGAAGAATATTTTTGTTCTGTTTTGTAATGGAAATGATGACTGATTCTTCATTCAATTTGTGCTTCTATTTGCCCTTTACAGACAAACCTTGTTCCTTGAGTGACCAGCTACCTTCCAAAGCAAAGACACACCTTAGACAAGGATTTGCCTCCATTCTGCCGCTGTCTTGTCTCATTTATGTGTGAAATTTTGAATCTCTCTCTGCTTGTTTCTCCTAAAGTTATTGCTAGTATTCTGTTTAAAATGCCTTATCTTGTTCTGTTCTGTCTTTCCTCTTGGCCTTATTCAGCAATAGATCTTGAGCAGGTTGATAGGAATCTGATGCTAGATTAAAGTTTTCAGTACTGTAACAAATATTCAGTTGAATAGCTGTTTTATATACATAGCTAGACACCCAATGTAGCAAATTACATAAGCATGTGTTTTCTCCTGTGCTATTTAGCGTTAAACTGTTGAGGCCCACTAAGGTCAAGCAGTTTGTTTAAGAGATATGCCAAACAGAGGTGGATTGCTGAAAGAAAGTCCCCATTTTGCAGTTTGGAGCATAGGGGGAAAAAAGAAGAGGTGAAAAATACAGATACTAACAAGGAGATTGGAGTTCCAGAGTGGAACACTTCCCATCTCATCAGACATATTTAAATGTTGTCACTGAAATTATTAATTTGGTTGCTTTTTTTTTTCTTTTTTTAAGGAAATGTATTTAATAAAAGTTGGAAATAAAACTGAGTAATGGTATTTACATTGAATTTCTCTGGATTTAGTTTTCTAGCATCTGAGCCTAGTTGAGAGGTACAGACAGTGACCTCCACAAAGATTCTCCTATGGTTCATATTCTGTTTTTTCATTTGACTCTACAACTGCTCCTTGGGTGAGCATACACTGCCATCCATCCATAGCATTGTAGCATGTTCTTCTATTAAATATAATGAAGAATTCTGCATACTGGAAACTTTTGGGGGAAACTTTTGCAGGAGGTAACACACAAGCAAATTTCATGGGAAGTGAAGTACACACTTCAGAAATATAATGGCAAACAGAAAAATGTGGGCATTTTTTCTAAGTTCCTACTTTTATTACAATATGGATGGCAGCTTTACTTTGCTAAGCTGACAATTATGTCTATTTAGGTAGAATATTGACATATGTATTTTCATGTTACTACAGGAGAGCAAGTGTTCTCTTTTTTAAATGAGCAAAATAGGTAAATGCTGAAACTGGCATTTTGGAAGGCTTGTCATTCCACTCATTCCTTAATTCTCTGTCAACAGGGTGATGAAGCGTTGACATCTCAAACATTTAGCAAATAGATGCAAATAAAGTGTCTTGTCAAATTGCAAAATATTACTATTTTATCTTCATACTGAAGTGTAGACATTATTAAATATAATTTAAGATACCGGAAAGGCCTTCTCTAATAAGATTACCTGAAAACTTATACTTAGCAGTGCTCTGTGAAAACTGCAACTTTGAATATTTTTTCATTTGTTTACATCTTCTCTTCAATCAGATTTCTGAGAATATTTTATTAACTTTTTCTTTCAATTAAAAAATGAGAATGTATGTATTTGTTCCCAAAGAGAAGGAATTACTTTTCTCAAAGAAACCAGGTTGACTTTAAAACATGATGTAATGTAATAATTTTTCCACCTAGGACAATGAAATTAGAAAATAAATTTACATTAAAACTGCTGTATTAGCTATGACTATTTCACATGATGCAGTCCTTACAGTTCTGGAAAAGAATTACTCTTTTGATAAATAATATTAGTGGATGAATAACTATTCTTTTAAGATAACTGACTATAAATACAAATATGATTCACTGAGAGTCCACAGTAAAAATTTTGTTTTCTGTTTATCTAATATGCACAGGAAGGAAAGGTCAGGGCTAAAGGCAGAAAGTTTAGAAATCCAGGACAAAAAGTTCTGATACATAGTGTGTTTTTAATTTGTGCAGCTGTTGCCATCCCTCTTTCTGTACTAACCAGATGTACCAAAATTCTTGGTTTTAATCTGGCTAATGTCAGATTGAGCACTAAACATTTCACATACACAATTGAAGTCACTCTTGATTTCTTCACCTTCACTCTGACTTGGACATGGGTCAAATTCAAGACCTATTTTTTCCCAGTCAAGTCATTCTGCAGATATCAGGGACAAACACAGTACTAAGAAAAAACTTCAGTTCTGCTGGATAATTTTTCCATTGTTCTGCAGTTAGATTATCTTTAACTTACATGTATGTTGTGCTGCTTTTAAAAATCTAATTGGTAAAAATTGAGTAAATTAAATTAAATTAAATGCTTTGCTAATTTACTCTTAGTATTAAAAAAACCCCAAACCAACCCACAGTTCGAAATACATTATCAATCTGTTTGTTTTAGTCCTGACCTGTCTGTGAAACATTGTAACCTCTATTCAATCTCTTTTCAGGTTTGGTAATAGATACCCCATTACCTTGTTCTAAATCTGGTTAGTGGGTCTGTAAGTGGATATCTTTCTGCCAGTTGTGTTTTCCTAACATTTACTTTCTAAATGTGAAGTGGCATTTCTTCAAAATAGTGAATTTTCAGAAAAAGCTCTAGAGGTTCATCATCACAATGCACCATCTGAAATGTATCCCAGTAATTCACAGGAACTCTGAATACATAGGGAAGATGAAACATTACCACTCTTGCATTAAAACTTTGTTGGAAATGAAAACTCAATCCCCCAATTATTTACGTATCTATTTATTCATTTATTTATTTATCATGGAAGAAAGCAGGAGTTTTAGTTAAATAAAAATTAATGATGACAGTCTAATTTAGGTAGTATAGTGTTAAAAAAGAATATGTATGTACACATATATATTTGCCAAAAATATTATAAGCCATATGACTAATTTGATCTCAATCATTTGTTGTCTTCTTAATTTTGCAAAAGAAATTCTGTACTTTGTTTTTTTCTTGGCTAGTAAATATAGGAATAACTCCTTTGTAGGTCAAATTATTGCCAAAGATTCAAGGATGCAAACAACGTTCAGACAACTAAATCAGATGCTACCTCAGTGGTGTTCCTACTTGGGAAAGTATGCAGGGAAAATTCTTTCCTCTCCTTCTCACCGTTCTTTTCCTGCCAGGATAAGGCTGTTCTTTTTCTTCCTCTGCTTTCTCTCTCTCCCTCCCCACTGTCACTTAGAGCCAGGTTTTTCTTTTCCTCTCCACCTTACAAAGCCACCACCATAAGCATGAGTTTTAGCCAGCAAAAATCCATTCTCTATGAATAAATTTGCTGATTTTATTCCTCATTTCTCTTTCACAGGACTGGCCTGGATGGGAATTGCCCAAAGACAGCAATAGAACACCTTCTTCCAGAGCTCCCATGAGAACTGTCTGCCAGTGCCGGCATCCTACAATCTCACTGTGCCAAAGCACCTTGTCCTCCTCTTCTGATGGGAACACTAGGAAATTGCCTGCCTGTCAGTAGACAAAACACTGGGTTAGCCATTCTGGTTAAAGGTTAACTCTAAGAGCCCTTCAGCTTTGCAATCCTGTTCTCTGAGAAAAATCATTTATTTTACTGCACAGAAGCCTCAGTTCACATGAAATGAATTATTTTGTTCAGCTGAGGTACCTTGTCTTCCCAGAATCAGCCTGGAACTGGTGTGGGGCAGAACTTCTAGAAGGCAGTTATCCTAACTGGCTATTCCAACCCTCCCTCCAGAGAGTTCTAACTCCTTCTATTGACTGTGGAGAGCAGATAGGCCAGCTGAGTTCTTATACTTTGCAAAATTAGGCAGCTGACTCACAACCCAAGAGGTTATGTCAGTGCTTGCATCGAAACTCAAGATTGCCGACGCTGTCAAGCAAAGAGAGGAGAGGGCAGGTTTTTGTCGCCTGTTCTGTGAGAAGAGAGTTGCTTCACACAGGATGCTGCCCCTGGACTGTAAAATCTTTGCTTCTGGATGCATGTGTGTGCATGTTTCTTCTTGATTTTTTCCCCCACTTGAAAAGAAGCAGTAGGGTTATTATAGCCCTAGGTGACATAGAGAGGCAGATTTGACCAAGAAAAATGTGCAATGGACTTAGATAATGAAAGAACAATAATGGGCAGAGTGAGGAGGAAGGAAAACAGATTTTTCAGAAGGTGTGTAACTGTAGCTTTGGGATAAGACAAATCAACTGCCTTAATGACATTCAGGATATATGTTTGTCCAATAAAACCCACAAGGGTAGATTTCCCACTGCCTCTCTCTCATCTGGTGTTTAAGTAGCTTTGATTCCCTGTCCTTGGAGAGCTTTTGAGCAGGCATTTCTATCTGCCCTACCCTAACACCACAATGTTCTCCAGCCTTTCACATGAAAGCGTCATTGTTGGTGTTTGTTCTGCCTTTTTATATCTAGGCAATCTTTCACCTAGCCAGGGCAGGTGTAATGTCAGGCTTATTCCGTGCCAAAAGTAGCAGATACATGCTCCTGGATCAGACTTTGCATTCTTATTCAACTTGTCAATACCTACGTAATATGTTTTCATGGAATTTTTTTTATCTGTACCACAAGCTGCAACATGTAATTGTTTGTGTCTGCAGTGAGTACGTACTTTTCAGGGACATTTTTAGCAAAACAGATTAGTACTTCTTAAAAAACTATCTCCTTGTTATACAAAAAGAGAAATTATTTTAATAGTGTTACTGGCACCATTATTAAAATATTTTATTAATAAATACTGAAAATTTTAGAATATGTGGTTTTGTTGCTGCAATATTACATCTCCTGAGGAGGTCATTCCACAGCATTTTCAGGATGAAATCATGTTGCCCTCTTTACAACTTCTGACTTTTAAAAATAACTCTTGTATTTTCTATTGGAAGCACTCATGTGGAAGCAGTTACTTCACTATGTGTCTTCTGCCTTATGGGTGTAGAAAGAGAGGGATACTTAACAGTGATGGTGGGACAGATTATTTGTGTTCCTATAATATGGACTATGAGTTAGATTTGTAGGGTCCCCAAACTGGGGAGAAAACTTATATGCCTTTGGCCCTTCTTTAGATTCAGTCAGTTCAATAAAGCTGAAGAGCTAAAATGCAGACATGAGTTTTTGTCAACATTTTCTGAGATTCAACACTTGATATCGAAACATTGTGTAAACTTCATAGCTCCACAGTTTTGGCTTGGGCTCTGATTGCACTTGAATTGTTTCCGAGTGATCAAAAGAGAAATAAATAGATGTCTGGTAAGAAAGTTCACTTTATTCTATTTACAGTTGAGTCTAATCTCAATGCATTTAGATAACTGCGATAAACATCCCTTTGAACTGAACCTCACCTATTCCTGAAGGATTACAGTGTGCTGGAGTCTGTGAAAGCATTAAATACAACTGCTGGCTCAGATTAATTAAAATTTTGCATTTCTTAAGAGCTCACAAAAGGTTTCACAGAACCTACAGAACTGCACATTGTGGATATTCCCTGTATGTTATGGGAAAGCAGCAGCTTATTGTATTTTATTGAGAGTAGGTGGTCTAAAAGATGGGGACTTGCTGTCTTAGCCATGGAGAGGTTGGATAGGACAGAGGGAGGTTAATGCTTTCCAAAGCAGGCATCTATTAATAGAAATCAGAGCCTGGAATATATCCTCTGGTGTAGCCATAAGCAATTCAAAAACACAATTAACAAATATTTAGCGGATGTCATTTGTATTCTAGGTTGTTAATACCAGAAAGCCATTATTAGAACTATGAAGTACTTTGACAACTTGCACTTTGAGGAATACAGCATTTTCCTTTGTTTGCAGTGTGCTGCTCACTAAGTTTTGGTGGAATTTAGATTAAAACAGTAGCCTCTATATTTTTAAAAGCTAGAAATCTGCATTAGACAAAACTACCATTCCCTGTGAAGTGGATTGAAATAAGTTGTTGGTTGGGATTTTTTTTAAAGTTAAAATTTTAATCTAACCCTCATGATAGCAAAAATTAGTTTTAGTAGAATAACCTCAAACTAAGTGCTACATGAGTAAGGTTAAAATTAAAAGTGAAAGATATCAGCTTCAGTTTAATTTATGCCATTTACATTCATGTAACATAAAATTCTTTGTCAGAAGAACAGCCAGTTTGACCACACACTTAAACTTACAATTTTTATACAGATATAAACTCTGTCAAAATTGACTAGATGCTTTGTTGATCAGGAATAGAATTCATTGTTGCTGAAATGCTGGCATTTGCTGGAGTTTGTTGCACAGGAGGCCAAGTGGGTCTCTGCAAAAACAGTGATTTTAATAACAACAAAGCCAAAGACAGTGCCGTATTTTCCACACTGTCATGAAATGAAAAGTGCTTTCACATTTCTTTTCACCTTCGAGTGCTGAGGTTACTTGTTTTCTGCTGAAAAAGTTAAAAATTGAACAAGCTATCCCCACATCCAAACAAACCACTTCTTTACAAATATCTCAGGCAGAATTGTTGAGATTTCATATGCATTCTGCTTTGTTTGGAATCTTGGGTTAGATTTGCTGTATTGCTGTGATTCAGATATGAACAATTTACTTGACATGTCTTCATGAAATCTTATATACTACAGCAGAGCTTAGAGTTACAGTGCAGTGTAAGTATTTTCATGCATTGTTATATTTCAAAATGCAGGAATATCTTTTCTCTAAGTCCAATTTCTATAAAATGCATATCTGAATTTTAAGAGGGATTTTTAAGAAGTATTTTTCTTATGCCTATCAGTACATTTACAATGTTATTTAATTGAACTTTAATTGCCAAACATTATCAGTTTATGATCGTGTGGATTTTTGCATATTTTTGTGAAAATACCCAATATGATGCATGGTGATTTTTACATGATGTATAATGTTTTAATGACTTCTAACACAGCATGATGCACACAAATACTTTGTGACTGTAAGGTAATGGAAATGTAGACACCAGGATGTGTGCATGCTTATGTCAACTGGATGTTATGCTTTTAGCCAGCAATTAAATATTTACAGAAGGAGACAAAAGAATGTCCCTTAGGCTGAGAGCTCACAGAGTTGTGTGAGTAGCAGTATTGAGGGTATTCTGAAGATGCCCAGAAGTCAGGGAGTTGGAAACAACACTCATATTTTGACAGCAATAATGACAATAAAATGTTGTTAGGTGATTGGTCAGGTGATTCCTTCGCAGACTTTTGCCAGGATCAGCTTTTCTGTGCCTGTGCCACTGGCTTGGCTTTGCCAGGACTACGTGTCCATTCTCACCCTGTGTGCATGGGCAGGGCCATCCCTACATGTGCATGGGCTTCCATCAGCCCTACAAAATTATGGGTGAAGCAGAGGTAGAAGCAAATATTCTGAAAATTTTCCTAAGCAGCAGTGAGAAGGTTTTTTAATCCTGTTGCAGGAACCCTTCCCAGGATGATCGTTTAACTGTTGATATAAACAAGGTGGATCACACAAGGTGCTACAGAGCATTTTTAAATTTGAAGTTTACTTGGATTAAGCTGATCTCTGTTAAACAGAATGATCCTGGTCATTTAGAGTTTGTCCTGTTACATTAATTCCCCATTAACAAGTAAGATCTTTCTTATTTGATGATATGCAGGTTTGTATTCTGGTAAGTTTGCTTTCAGGCTAATGTTTAGGAGGTGCAATGTTCTCAGAATGCCAGTTTTGCATAGCACAGAATGCTTGATCTTCTTACTGGCTGTCTGGCTGCAAGCAGGACGTTGTGTACCTCAGAGAGGCTCCAAATACACTTTAGATGTACAGCACTAAAAAAAGCAACAATATATATTTCTATATATTTTATTTCATACAATGATAAGCAAGGACCTATTCCTGCTGACTTTATAGTCATTACTGGAGCAAAAAATGAATAAATTGATGAAGAAAGGCTGACATGCAAGTTATGCTAGCAATTTCATAGGTTTTTTCCCATCTTGGTCCAGCACAAAACCTCAGAATCACTTAGATGACTCTCCTCTACCATTCTTCTGTCTACGTTTTCATATTTAGAAACCACAGTGTGCCTCCCCAGGACTAAAACATTATGGAAAACCCAATTTCAAATGTCCCAAGGCCCCCAGAGTGAATTGTTTAGTTAGACTGAAAAGGCAGAATTCATTAAACCAACCTTCAGGTGTTACGAACCATCTCTTGAAGAGTTCATAGAGGCTGGACCCCAGAAAACATATGGAGAGGCCAAAAGAAAAGAGGTCTCTGGGGTCAAAGGCAGATGACATGAGCTTCCAGTGGATTTAGCCTGGATGTTGGCTGGACTGGAAGTTGCTGACTGTGGAGCTGGCTCTCACGATAACCTTGTTAGGAAGTTAGGGTTAGGACTGCCCAGGAGTTTTCCATCTAGCCACATGTGAGGTAGGTAGACTGTTGTGGATGCCACAGCTGAAATATTCACAACACAAGCCTCAGGCAGCCTTTCCTTATCGTTGGCTCTCTTACAACATGCCTGATAACTATTACTTAACAGTCATCAAGGAAGACAGATCCATAATAGTGAGAAACAGCAGAGGACTGGTGCAGAAAACACCTGGAATTTAAGGAGTACACAAGAGAAAGCCGGTGGGAGTGAATGACAAGTACAGTGTTTAGCAGGTCCAAACTAAGGTTCTTGAATGATTACTACCACCAGGAAAGGATTGAAGGCTGATTATCTTGAGAAAGAGACAAGCCTATCAGCTGGCTAAATCAGATTAGTCAAAACCTACTCTCAGAAGCTTTTCTTTCAAGCTTGTGCTCACTTTATCTTCAGAAAGGCCATTCCTTTGAGAAGCAGCTTTCCAAAGTACTGTGCAGGAACCTTAGCTCCAAGAGAAATATCAAAATGCCAGTGCCTGAAATAGTGCTTTGGGCTTGGGTTATTCTGAACTACAACCTGGAACTTAAAGGGATGCATTTAGAAAATAGTGTCTGAATATCTGTTGCCAGGATTTTGACTAATAGAAGAGTAAACCTGTACTTAAACAGATTAACTACAACTAAAAAGCTACTAAATGTTAGCATTTTAGTTTCTGAAGAACAAGCCATTAGAGTGCCACATATATAATTATCCTTTTTGCAGGATGTATCATGTGCAAAATATCAACAAAAAACTGCCTAATGTCCAGTCTCTTCCCGCTTAATGCTTGTATTTGGAATGTGGCTGTATTTACACAGTACATATACTTATTGATTTGGGCCTGTTTCCCAATTCTGTAAATCATGGGAAACATAAACAAGAAACTATCAAACCTTTTACAATCTCCAAATGTTTGAAGTTATACATATCCTCCAATTACCTCTCCTCTCTGTAATGTTCCAGACAAAAAAAAGAAAGAAAAAAAAGTTACTCTGACAAGGATATTGCAATGTGTAAATTGATGTGGAAGCAGAATTGCTTGTGAAATCTCATTAAAGCTGAAAAAAAGAGAGGGAAAGCTACAGGATAAGAATAGATGGTGCACTGCTCCTCAGATGACAGCTCTGCTTTTTCCACATCTAAACCCCTACATACGTTGGAATAGATGTTCTCTTTTAAAACACTAAGTAAATATTAAACTTCCACACTCTCTGCCTTACTGTTTGCATTCTTTCATTCTTTGACACTTGGCTGCAAGGGGTTGCAAGTTTCTTGGATGAAGTCACCAAGATGGCAGATAGCTCCAAATAACACAAACATGCAAAACTGGGAAAGACAGGCGTTTCCTGAGTGCTGCAGTGCTTCTCTCTGTACAGGGATCAAGCCATGAAAGTTTTCTGTTGCTTGAATGTACAGTTGTAGTTATCTAGCCCTAAGATTTTGCTTTGCTGCCTGGACAAGGTCATGAGTCAAGGTCATGACCAAATAATGTTTGCTTTTTTTCATTATTGGTAAGAAAATAATCTTTCAGTTAATGATTCACAGGAAAAAAGAAATGAAAAAAAAAAAAAAAGAAAATGTGTGAAGTATGAGAGTTAACCAAGTATTACACTGATGTGTGAATGCCTCTGTGAATTTCATCCATGCATCCAGGGCTCCCTTGAACACATGCTGCACAAGATGGTATTCTGTTATTATAATTCTCCAATTTTGTCGTAGAAAACTAATCCTAGAAAACAGAAAAAACTCTCCATATTTTAAACAGCAGATTGAGAATAAGTATGCTTTGTTGCTATGTTTGCTGGTGTCTTTGGTGGTCATCTCAAATTATCATTCATATCAGGGATTTCAAAAGCATCCTCTGATCCTGAAAAGCCAAGTAAAGATATCCAGGAACTGCTATTCCTGTGATAGTCAAGGCTCCTGTACATTGGAGTTGAATGCCTAAGGGTAA